>JANHGC010003465.1:166278-193023 GCA_027560395.1 Boaedon fuliginosus
CCCCGGAGGGAATATGATGGTATGATTGTGTGAATGAATGTGTTTTAAAATTTTTATTGTATAGGATTGTTTTATTTGTGATTGTTCGCCGCCTTGAGTTCCCCCTTGGGGTGAAGAGAGGCGGGGTATAAATTTAATAAATAAATAAATAAGGTTAATTTATGAAAATGTATATTCTTCATTCACTATATTTTTTCCAAAAACGGGGGAAATCAAGTGGAATTATGTAGAACTGTCTGGACCTTTGAAACTGCTATTTGTTTTTCTACAATGTGTCCATTTCTACTATATAATAATAAATAGTTTTTGCATCTTTTACACCTCAAGATTACTTGGACTAGTCCCAAAAGTTTTACATGCTGATAATTACCTGCATGAGTTATTACCTAGATGAGGGATTTGTAGGAAATATCAGAGCTGTAAGTTAGACTGGATTGTTAAAAAAAATCTTAGAAATTGGCAGTAATAAATCACTTCAATGCTACTAAGAAAACAGAATGGACTTGCCAAAGAAGAAAACAGGAACTCAGTTTGACTTGAAGGAGACTTAACATTAATTTTGGCTTGGGTTGGTGTTGGTTTGGTGATATATACAAGGAAAGAATTCTTAAGCTGACCACCAGTGTCTGTTTCTTACACACGTGCACAACCACTAAGCTTTGTCCAATCCCATTAGAGAATGTAAAAATCTCACATGAAAATGCAAAAATCTCATAAAACTTGGAGATTCTATCTTAAAATCTTATGAAAAATTATGTGAAAATATTGAAGTTTCACAAGGGATTTCACAAGATTTCAACGAATTTATTTTTATATTTAACATTGGGATTTCATATGGAAGTTGTTAGACCTAGTTGCCAACTCTATCCTAGATCATAATATGTGTTCTTCCTTTTCCATTTTTATTTGCAGGACACATTTGACATTAGAATTTTGATGGCCCGGACTGTGAAATATACTGTCAGTTTTCTAGAAGCAGAAGAGGAAGATTTGCATAGGTGAGAGTCTATCATCCCATTTCACACTGTTCCATTTTAAACCACTATTTGTTGGTATAGTTTTCACTTATTAACAAGCTAGTCACTGTAGGGATACACTCAAAATATGTAGTTCTTTCTTATCCTAGAGTAACGTGCTCTAGAAAGCCAGTCTGGTTAAGGTATCAGGCTAGAAACCAGGAGACCCTAAGTTCCAATCCTGCCTTAGATACAAAGCCAGCTGGGTGGCCTTAAACCAGTCACTTTCTCTAAGCCCTAGGAAGGAGGCAATGGCAAATCACTGTTGAAAAACCATGCCAAGAAAAATTGCAGTGACTAGTCCAAGCAGTTTGCAAGAATTGGACACAATTGAATGGAAGGGGAAAAAAGTGCTCTACTAAAATAACCATAGCATTATGATTATATAGAGTGAAAGATAATGTAGTATAAAGTGTCCCAAATGCATTGGCATTTTATTGTATGCCATCCAATTTAGGCAGTTCTTAGATAATTGGATAAGAAAAGTTGTTATAGCCACGCCTTCCATTCTGATGTTGCTTCTAAAATGTGTTCTTGAAACACAGAATTTGGTCTTGTAATGAGAGTACAAATGAACCTAGAATTTTTTTTTGTTTGTGAATGTTGATGGCCTCAATTGAACTAAATTAATTTTATTTGCCTTTGGTCTCCAGTTCTTTTTTTAAGGACTGCATGGTGCTAAATTTAGTAAATATTTCATTCAGAAAAGCTATTATTTTTGCTACAATTCCTGGGATGAAAATCCATTTAATTTGATTTCTAATCAAATGTTTTAAGGATGCCCATCTTCATGACACTTTCATATTTTTAATTGCGGTTTTCTAATTATGTTGTTAATCTTTTCTTATTTCCTTCTGCAGAGTGGAAATCCCTTTTGTGTTTCAAATGATGCAATCTGGACTAATTCACGGCCTGGCATTTTGGTTTGATGTGGCATTTGTTGGCTCACTGTATGTATTTTTTTCCTTCTTTCGAACATTGATTGAGTTGGCCACATCAAAAACAAATACTAATTGTGGTTGTTTTAGAGAATGTGGTGAATCAAAGACAAATCACATCCTGAGTGGATTTAGGATGTCATCCAGAAATTAGCACTTTACAAGACAGATGGAAGGAAAAAATCCAAAATGCATGACAATAAATTAGACTAGGAATCTCGCTGCACCTGCAGGATTGACCAATGTTACAGCCACATATGCTTTTGTAAGTGAAAGCTCCTATCATCAGAAGCTTATACCCCAATGAAACTGGGTGGCCTTAAATGTGTTACCAGACTTGAAGTCTATTTTGTCATTTTAGAGCAGGGGTCCCAAAGCCCGGTCCATGAACAAGCATTGGCATGCCAGCAACTGGGCCGCACAAACAAGTAAAACCCCATCAGTGGCAGAATGCAAAACCATGCCCTCTGGTCTGCTGACATAGGCAGCATGCAAAACCACGCCCCCTCCGGTCCATGGAAAAACCTTTCTCCATGGAGCCGGTCCCCGGTGTCGGGGGGCTGCTGTTTTAGAGTATATTTTAAGAGCATATATTAAATCTTCTGCTGATGGAAGCACTTCTTCTGGGAACTATAACTCTATTAAGCAGAAGTTCCATCTGCTCTCAAAATAATAAAGTGGGAACTATGCTATTATCTTTTTTTTTTTTAACATTCAGAAAATTGCTTTACAGCAACCTTAATTTCCATTTCTTCCCATTGATTTCTCGTTTTAAGGGTAACAGTTTGGCTCTCCACTGCTCCAACAGAGCCTCTGACCCATTGGTATCAAGTGCGCTGCCTTTTTCAAACTCCTCTCTTTGCCAAAGAAGGGGAGACACTTTCAGGGGAAGTCTTATTTGTAGCAAATAAACGGTATGTAAATTTATTTCATGGTTGTACGAAAGGTTAATTCTGTCCAGCTGTCTTACGTATTATCTAGTGGAATAATTATTTTTAGTGGAATAACGTTAGTCGTTTCCTGTTACTTTTAACACTGGTGGAGTCAATAGAGATGTATTTTGGGCAATCTGATGTAGCACCAGATGTGTTTAGCTAGAAAAAAAATGCTAGCAGGACCTGCAAAAAAAAAATATATAAATCAGAACCAGTGCATGCATAATTAATACAGTAGACTAGAAGTTAGTCATTATGGATGTCCAGGATCTTCTGCTTTTGGGGGCTGGTGGGCATATCTGAAGACATCTATGAGTGTTCTTGCCCAATGGTTGCTTGAAGGGCTTCCCCGTTCACAAAATGGCTGCCACAGAAGACATAACTATTTCCAATGAACCAGCAGTATTGTAAGTTTGTTATTTTTTCCTCCTGAAAGATTAGCATGTGTTTTCAATTGAATTGTATAGTTTATATGTTATATAAAAGGTAGAAAAATTCTGAAGTGATTTACATTGGTCTGATTTTTTTTACATCTCAAACACTTGGCTTTTTAACAGGGGTGTGTAGACTTTCTGTATCCCCTGTAGTATTCTGTTTTCCTATTATAATTTTGAGGATGGGTCATAAGTCACTTTTCTGAAGCTGCCATAACTTTAACTGTAGTTAAATAAACAAATGTAACTCAAGAACTACTTCTACCAAAGGGACTTATTTGTAATAGTTCAATTTTATCTTAACTTTATTTACAGTACTGGTAATGTTATGCACTAATGATGTGTGAGCTCGTTCTTCAAAAATTTGCTTCTCAGGAGTCTCAAAAATATGTATTATGGAGACAAATACATCACCAATGAAAGAGAATATTTGTAGCTCAGGGTTGAAATAAGGGCTCCTTGGTGCTCTCTGAGCTGGCTTGTTTTCTTGCAGACATTTCGTTACCCAAACTAGGTAATGTCATCAGTGCTAGTAAGGAGTGGAATTTGCTCTCACTGATGATGTTACCTAGCTTGGATAATGAAACATCTGCAAGAAAACAAGCTTAGAGAACACCAAGGATCCCTCACAGCTACATTAAATTTCTAAATTCAGTCTCTTCGTTTTTGCAGTGGCATAAACCCATGACAACCTAAATGTCTCTTTTGTATCTTTATTGGAAAGCTCCCACTCCCAAATTCAATACTGCTAAGACATTTTTACGAAAGTTCTGGAGAATGTGTACAAAATAGTAATTTCATTCCAGGGTCAAATGATAAAAAAAGAGTAGCAAGCTTCTGATTGTTCAGTAAAGATTACATACCCAATTGCTTATATTAAAACTGTATTTCCTATTTATGATGCAGGCAGAGTTATGACATCCAGATTGTTGCCATAGTGGATGAGACAGGCTTTAAATCAGGCAATGTGCTTGATTTAAAGAATCCATTCTTTAGGTAAGACGTGCCTTGAGCTTTGATTCATAGTAATTGCTATGAATTATAACATGATTTCTATTTTAGAATGTATAAGTAAACATCTAATGCTGTCTCTTGTTAGGAAGAATAAATCTGCTTATTAGCATTGAACCCAGAGCATAAACCTTTGCCATCTATAGGTGACTTGACCCCCATACACAAACACCCAATTTTTATACTTAGTTTCACCCACTCAGTTTGATGCAATGTTGATTACCCCTTAATCTCCAGTTTTCTCATAAGGTCTTCATTGTGATCGTAATTGTGAATGTGGCCACCACGATATGATACAAATTAGATTTATGGACATGTGGTGATTTCAATGAAAATAAGCGAAGGCATGTGGTTTTCATTATGTCATTGCATGCATTCTAGATAGAGCTTTCATTGTGCAAATTCTATCTGGTGAAACATCTTGTATGCATCAGCCAACTTCTACTTTTTGAAACATTTTTATAGGTACGCTTAGATTTGATGAAACTAATCTGCTGGAAGAACAGCCAGGATTATAAACAAACCAAGGAGTCTATGAACAGTTAAATACGAGCATATTGGCATTGCTGCTTCTTTGAAATCTGTATGTACGTATTAAAAAAAAAATATTTTCTACAAATTGTATAATATTTGTGAAAACTATTTTTTCAGATGTATATCTCCAGCGTTTAAACACATCTGTTTGGAACTGTAATCCACTGTAATGAATAAATGATACTTGGTGACGTAGCTCTTTTACTTTGAAATTTGTTATGGTGGAATCAGCAGGAATAAGTAAATATATACTGTATAAGTTTGAAATATTAATCTCATGTTGCTCTTTGGAATTATTCTGTTTGTCAATGGAGAGTCTCAATCATCCAGGTCGTGGTTGCCCCAAAAGTGCTTTTTCCAAAAGGCAACTGGACTTTCTTGTTTTTTTCCCTTTGAAAACATTTCACTTCTTGAATGAGAAGCAAAACGTTTTCAAGGAAAAACCAAGAAAGTCCAACTGCCTTTTAGAAAAAGCCTTTTGGGACAATTATTATCTTTGCTCCAATTTAAGTGAAATGGGATTGCTACAGGAGATTGTATTTGGTTTCTCTTTCTAATGCTGACATTCCTTTCATTTTTATTTTTTCCCCTGAAATATTTTTAACTTAGCCAATAATAAGTAATTAGCTACCTTGTGGCAAATGGCATTAGAGTGCTTGCTTGATGGATGTCACCAACCTATAACAATATTAATGGTTGTGGGGGGGAGAGAAACAACAACCCATGTGAGTCACTCAACAATCCAGCCTTCTTAAAATCTTAAAATAAATTTTAGATCGAAGAGCATATAATCTCTGCATCCATTTGTATATATTATATAAATATAAACGAATTATATGTAAAATATAAAGAGGTTTTAACAGAAAGATTTTCAAAAATGTATTATAACCACCACCATCACCATCCTTCCCCAGTCTTCCTACTTTCATTTTGAGTTTCTAGTTGGTCATTTAATTGGTCCAGTTTTATGTCCAAATGGATGCAGCCTGAAGTATTTAACCATGAAGTTCTATTTGATTTGGATCATTCTTTAGGACTTTGCTAGGGATTGTTTAGAGCTTCAAAAAGAGAGAAGTATGCAAAAACCTTGAGAAAGTAATTGACTAAGAGACATGAAGTCATCTGCCAGTATCTTGAATAAGGTGTTGATCAGTGCAACCCAATTTCAGCACCTTGTTTGGGAAAAAGCAACTAAATTTGCTCTGCTCCTTTTTTAAAAAAAGTGAAACTTAAAGCCACTCATCTCGCCAAAGGCAACTCTAGGTGGAATACAAGCGTTCAATAAAAATACCATATAAAACATTAAGATAATAAATGTAGAGATCAAAAATTTTAAAGTTGATTAAAATTAACTTGACCAAGATGGAGAGGAAAAGAACAAGTGCACACTGGGAGGAGGTGGGTCATAACTAATCCATTAACTACTGCTGGGATGTCACTCTCCCATTGGAGCCCTATGCCAGCTGGTAGAGCCATGTCTTCAAGTCCTTTCAAGAAGTCAAAAGGATGGTTGCTAATCTCACTTCAGGGAGCATGATATTCCAAAAAGTGGGAGCCACAGCAGAAAAGGCTCTTCTCCTGGACTGCACCAGCCAAAGTTCTTTGATAAAAAAAGGTCCACAACGTGCCTCTTCTGCCAGTTTTGTTGGGATAGGCTAATCCCATTGGGGTGAGACCATTCTTCGGGTAAGATGGTTCCCTTTTCAAGAGAAGATTGAAAAGTAAATAAAAGAAGGGTGCTCAATGCTGCTGGAGCAAAGCATAATCAACCCTCTGTCAAATCACAGCTAGTATTTCAGCTTCCTAGCTTCCTAGCTCCCTAATCACTTACTCTTTCTGTCATTGCACCTTAGCTTTAGAAAACTCCCAATTTCTGCCCTCAATATAGTCCTATTAAGCAGCTACTGTAAGAAGTCCTATATTAATCTTCCTAACCTGTTGGGTATAATATGGTTGATAAACTGAAAGACAGAAAGCTTCATTTATTTCAAGCCAGTTAACGGCACAGATGAGCAATCTAGCAAGCATCATCCATAAAATAATAATTGTAATGTGTCCAAGGAGTTGAATATAACAGACCAAGGTATTTATAAATATCACAAAGAAGTATTCTTTAGAGAGAGGGAGAGAGAGAGATGATAGATCAATCAATAGATAGATAGATATTTCTTTACAATTAGGATATAATTAGTCTCTCTATATCAGTTGTGTCCAGCTCGTGGCCCACATATGGCCCTGGACAGCTAGCAAGATAATGTAAGATGAATTTCCCGAAATTGGTAGAGAATGACACACAACAGAGAGCCCTTTGAATTTCACTGATAAATGTAGTCTGAAGAAAACTCTAGACATATATAGAACAAATGATCAGTGTCAATGTATTTACCTCCTTTAAAAAAAACAAGGTTAGCTCAATTTAATTCCAGATTCTTGGAAACCCACAGTAAATGAAGGTTATCATTTGGATTACATACTTCTGATTTTTTACAGCACATGTATCTCAATCTGTAAGGTGAGCTATCCAATCCTAAAATGCCTACAATCTTGGATCACAAGTGGTAATGGGAAAAAGCAAAAGGCAAGCTAAACTCTTATCAATGACCCAGAGCATCAGAAAGACTTGCAGAATACAGATTTAAAAACAGAATTTAGATAAAGACCTGAATAATCTTGACAATTTCAAGGAATTTAGTGAACGTAGCAAGAGAAAAAAGATATATACCTACGATGTGTCTACAAAGATCGTAACAGTGCACGCAATGTACAGTATTCCCTGTGATGCTCTCTGAAGGAAAAGTTGGACTTAAAGAAGCAGGAATAGAAGTAGTACTGACACTTTAGAATTTTGGTATGGGAGATTTCTGAGAACACCGTGGATAATAGCCAAGAAAAAAACAAATGGATCATTGAGAAAATGAACCTGGAGTTTTACCATGCTAAAGTTATCCTTCAGACAGATCAAGCTTTTTGGAGAAAACTGTAATGCTGGGAAAGGTGGAAGGAAAGGAAAGAAGGCAACCAGTAGCATCATAGATGGATTCACTTGCAGTGTTAATGAATGCATTATTGAAGACCTGAAAGGGTAAATTACTAAGAGTGAACGCCAAATCGATGGCCCATAAATAATAATTAAAAAAACCCTCCAGGAAATAATGAGGCAATTCAGATACATAACTTTACTTGGCTAGACATTTAAACAAGAAAAAAAGATTCAGAGATAATAAGAGATCATTCAGCTCCCATGGGGGAAAAAACCTTAGTATCTAAATAAGAAAATTAAGTTTCCAATAACCAGTATTTGGCTTTATCTCAAACTATCATTTTTAAAAGAATCACTCTCAGAAAGAATTAGCTGAAAATACACAGCAAAAATAATTAAATGGAACATTTCCAAAAGCATTTGGCAGTGAAAGGTAATCCTGTGTTGTATAACTGGGTAGCATATAAATTTAGATGATCGATTGATCGATCAATCGACAGACAGACAGACAGATGATAGATAATTGATTGATTGACATAGATCATAGGTGTCAAATTTGCGGCATCACATTGCTGTCACATGATGTTTCATGACATTTTCCCCATAGATGGAGCTGGGGTGGCGCATCTGGCCCGCAGGTCGTCAGTTTGACACCCCTGATGTAGATGATTGATTGATTGATGATGGATAGATATAGATAGGAATGTTTGCCTTCACTTTTCAGTGTAATCTACCAGATTTAATCAAATATGTTAGACATTCACAGATCTTCAATGTCTTAAGAAGCAAGACATGACCTAATGTAACATGACATCATTTGACAAGCAAGAAATAATACAGCTTTGACTGATCTTGTGTTAACATAAACCTTTTTACCTTGTTTATTATTATAGCAAGATGAATAATCCATTAATCTTCTTTTGCTTTTTCCATTGTTGAGATGTTGTAAAAGTAATATAAACTGAATTCCAGAGCTACTTTAGCTTGAAATGTTCAGTAAGGAGCTCTGGATTATATTTATCAAAAGAAACTAATTGGTAACTCTGAAAAGGGTGGCCGACTCTAGAATAAGAATTTTTTTATTTATAACAACTGCAGTCATTTCCCTAAACCATTACAATTCCACGATAGAAATAGCACATTATGATAAGGCAACTGTTTCTAATTGAAACAATAAACATTATCCAAAGAGTAGTTCTGACTATTCCTGAACGCTTGGCTCAGTGTTTGCTGGCTATTTTACAGATTGCCATTCCAAACTGTAAATTAGGTTTGAACCTATTATTTTCCAAATGGTTTTTCATTTCACTGGGAAATCGATTTTCAAATAAACAGAAGGTCAAACGATCTCTGAGCATTTGCATCAAGCTAGAGAAGTTGTGAGATCTACAGGTTGCAGAATATGATACTGCAACTAGGAGTATCAATATCCACCTTCCTAACTTGTTTGAACTTCCTTTGATTCTAAATGTAATCCTGCAACCACTTTTGAAAATAAGCGTCATTGAATTGGAGCTATTCACTAGATCTACCCAGAATGCAATTAACTTTTCCAACACTTCCTTTCTGACTACTTCTTTTTAATCATAACACTCTGATTCCTTTGTCATCTCAACTGCAAGCTTTGCTCATTCAAAAGGTACACTGTTTATGTGAAACATCCCTTACCTTCCTGTTTATAACATTTTTCATAAAGTCAATCTTGCCCAAACATGGTATTTTCATTGCATTTATCTGTTTGTAGTCCACAATACATTTCAGCTGAGAAATTGTATGGTTTCTTCAGGGGTAGCCATGTTTGTTGCATTAAACACAATTATTTTGCATTATCCTAAACCAAATGTATTTCTGTAAGTTATGGAACTCTGCAGCCCACTCCACCAGACAGAGTTCACTGCCTCAAGTTATTCCATTACAGGGCAGCAGTTACAGCCTCCCAGCTTTTCATTCTGGACTTCCCAAGCATTTCCATCCATTAGCCACACAGCATACTTTTAACTCCCTAATCCATTCTGCAGGCTTAGGTTGATGGAACACACTACCTCATTGTGAGTTTGTACCAACTTTGGCCTGCTTCAGTGACTTGGAAAAATAGTGCCATCTAATCCTTCACAGGCAGCAAAATGTCTTAGGCTAGCTATGTTCACCTTTTGCATGAAATATTCTATTAAAAGCCCATATCTAATGTGCATAATTTACATTTTAATACAATGTAAGGTTGCACCATTACTATCAGACCACGTCATTTGCTTGTTCTGCTTAGCAAGTTGACTGTTGGGGACAACAATTCATGCAACTTAAGAAAGCTAGGAATGTTTATTCCATTACCAATCCTTTTACAATGCCAGAAAATCGTTGTTTGCCAAAAAAAATTATTCCACTATTGCAATAGAAATAAAATCCAAAATTGGCATATCTGACCTTTTTACTAATTTTAAGTAGGCCTTGACTAGCATAAAGCAATGGTTTTTGCAGTTAAGACCTTACTATCTATTGACTTCCGGTCTGACATCGCTGCAAGATCGACACAGGGGAGTGGGGCTCTACATCCCCATGCCAAATCCTCTTTTGTCGGAGGACCCCTCAAGGGGCTGAAATCACCCTGTAGGGGTGACAGATAGGGAGAGGCATCCTGAAGATCATGGAGAGCGGCGGCTCTCCTGCTGGATCCAGGGTTTCTTCCCTCTTTACCAAAGATGAAGATGAGGTGGCCAAAAAGGCCACCCTGAAGCTGGGGCAGCTGAAGTAACCAAGATCGTGCTGGAGTGATGAGAGTGTACAGTGATTGGAGCTGAGTGAGGTGATTTTTAAATTTTGCTTAGGATTTGACTCCCAAAAAAAATCCAGAAAAAGAGGCTATCTGGAATGCTTTCAAGCAGTGATTGAAGAGCAGTTCAATTTCTCTTAACAGAGAGGAACAGGAAATAAGTAACAGCTGACAGGAAATAAGTAAAAGCTGTAAAATAAAGAAAGACTAGATGTATGAATCTTATTGGCATGACTTTGAAAAGGCATTTTAAAATGCTGGATATTTGATTGTTTATTGGATATTCTATTGGACATTTTGTTTGAATCAACTTGAAATAAATAACTGGCATAACATTTTTAAAGTGGATTTTGAACATTGATTTTTAAGTTGAAGGCGCCATCTACTGGCAAATGGATATATACAATGCCATACTCCTAGAATAACAAAGCAACCTTGGAAAATTCTGGTAAGAGAAAAATAACACCTGGAGGTCTGTTGTATTATTTACTGTTCTGTACTTATCTACTTTATGATAACTAGAGGATCAACCTTGAAAACCTGGAGGATATCTAATGGAATGGCTTTTGAATACTGGAACTAACTAGCAAATTAAAGAGTTGATCTAAAGAGTTATCTGGAAAATCCCCTGGATTGTATAAATGGAACCTATTGTCTGTGGGATATAATGAACTGCAATTATTGTATCTCCTAATGAGCAATATTAAGGTCAAGTAATCTGCTAGCTTTGGGAAGTCGAAATGAATAGACTCTAGAGCAGTGACAGATTACTGATAGAACATTGAATATTATTTGGACTTTTCAAAACAAGGCAAGATGGCTCATCAGGAAGAATCGAAGGCACTTCAAAAAGAAACTATGTTATTACTCCAGTGTTTATGATACAATGATGGGGAATTTCGGGAAGATAAAGGGCTTACTACATGACATAACTGGAAAGACTGAAAGTGTGCAACAAGGAACCATAAATCAAGAGAATAAAATCCAGGAAACAAGGGAGATTAACTAGAAGTTTAGAGGATGAGATAGAACAGATTACACAACAAATAGACCAAGGAGAAAAGAAGGAGATTATAAAGTTGAGAGAATATATATTAGGAGGTAGAAAAATGGAATTGAGTAAATCGAAATATATCTTTGGAAAAAAGACAGAGGATTTGGCAGACTGATGCCTGGATTGGCAGCAAAAAGTAGTGGAGATAGAAATAATGGCTGGGTTGAATATGAAAGATATAGATAAGGATCCAAGGGAGGCATATGGGAGGCAAGTGAAAAAGAGAAGAAGTGAAATTTCCAAAAGGATGAGAGATGATGGATAGAAAGGATAAAAAAAACAAGATTGGCTGTATTCAAAATTAGAATAGATAAAAAAAAATAGAAATAGGGTTAGACTGTTATACATATTGTTACATAACATTTAAAGTGAATGTTTGAGGTTTAGATCAGATTTTGAAAGAGGATGTTATCAGGTATGCTCAAAAACAATGTTATTACTATTAGAAGGATGCAGCAAATACCGACTAATTGAAAAATGAAGGACTATGTGTTGATACAGATATGTATAAGATTAGACTATGTAAGTTTGATTAATGTAGTAATTTTCATTTGTATTAATATTACTTTTGTATCAAAATGAATGACACTCAGACCCCACACTGTCCATGAAATGATATTGATGTATGTTTAAAAATAAAATATATATATACAAAATAGAGCTTATCATCATGCAACAATATATCACACTTAGCTATAAAATCAATCTAATTGTTCCTCCTGCTCAGGATATCTTCCAGAAATAGGGTGCAAGTTATTCTTGTTCCTGAAAGGATATTACAGATTCACTGACAGATATCATTCGGAATCCTCCATACAGCAGGCTAACCTGAATGTTATAATAGGAAGAACATGTGGGAGATACAGGAAGAAAATTAAGCAGAGGGAGGCTAATGATCAGACAATAAAAAACTTTGAAAGACTTAACACATGTATTAACGGTGTGCAGGACTTACTTTGCAAGTGTTGTTCAAAATATTACTGCATACTTAATTCTCCAGGCAAATATAAGTGTAACTTTGCTTTGCCTGAAATGTGAGTGCCATCTGGTGGTGCCTGTGCTTTTTATTCAACACAAAACGGCATAAAAAACTAAGATGGGACTTCAAATTAAATCATGAATTTATTTGGCCACCTACACTGTTTAGCTTGACTTTCATAAATATATTTAAGACTTTCATAAATACAACATATTTTTAAAACTGGTAAATTCAAATTATTAAAGAGCATCTCTACAGCATGGTTTTCAAGCACACAAAGTAACTAAGAAACCAATTTGGTAATTTATCCTTTCAATCTAGCCAAGGCCAGCACAAGATGGCACTGAAGAGTAAAAATAACACTGGGCCACATTACAAGTGACACTAGTGTTACAATAATAACTAGGATACCCATCACCATCACATACCTATGTCTGGTAGGGCTTGTGCAAGTGCAATGGCTCCATAATAGAACATAATTCAACAAGTGGCCTTTTTTTAATAAAAATGGAAGGCCACATCTGCTAATTTCTTATTGTTACACAGCCATGAGAGGCATGAGCTGTATCAGAAAAAACGTGTTAATCTTCACTTGGGTCACATAAAATTTCCCTATTTATACCCATGACTTCTATAACTCTGGGTTGGCACCTAAAAATAATCTTAGTATTTCTAAAAATAATAGTTTAGGATCATGATCACTTTACAGACAAAGTTGTGACAAAACTGAAATTGAAGTCTTGTTACATAGAGAAATGTTGATTTGATTTATGCTGTTTGAAACATTGTTCTCCAATCCTTCCTGTTCTTGGATTGCAGATATTGTTTCAGGATGGAACTTTTTATGTATTTTAACAATGTAGATGGCCTACCATCACATTCTCACAATCCTGGGCAACTAATAGGACATTAAAAAAGCAACAATACAGAAATCCAAAACAAACTTTTTAAAAAATCCTTGTAACAAAGACATCAAAATACAGTCTTATGAAAAACACTACGTTTCAGTCATTGACACAGAATTTTCTATTTTGAAAACCCTAACTAGTCTTTTTCATTGCTGTTCTTACAAAAATAAAACAAAAACAAAAAAATGGCGGCATGTCTCTTAAGTTGACATCCTGTAAGCCTTCCATCCAACAGCAGGTATACATTTATTCATTAAGGATCTCAAAATGAGAAGTGCACAGCACCTGAGAATCTTTAATAATGCAGTGCAGGAGGTAGGCATTACCTCCCCCAAGTACGACCACCATTCTTCAGAGGGGGGCTCAATTGATAATGATTTGCAATTCTTTAATAGTCTTTGAGTCCTACTGAACAATCACTTAAACATGAGCCAGCAGTGTGATGAAGCAGCCAAAAAAGGCAACAGTTCTAAGCTGCATTAATAGAGCGACAGAATCAAGAACACGTGAAGTTTTAATACCACTTTATAATGCATTGGAAAGACCACACTTGGAATACTGCCTCTAGAGTTGGTCACCATGATGTAAAAAAGATGTTGAAACTCTAGAGTACAGAGAAGATCAACAAAGATGATTAGGGGACTGGCGGCTAAAACATACAGAATGGTTGCTGGAATGGGGTACGTCTAGTTGGGGGGGGGCAAACTCGTGGCAACCCATTGCTGTCACGTGTGTTTTTCAATGCTTCTTCCCTTCGCAGAGCTGGTGTGTGATGTATCTGGCCTACGGGCCGCCAGTTTGATACTCCTGTAGTTTAATGAAAAGAAGGGCTCGGCGTGCTTCCAATATCTAAGGGGCTAACCCAAAGAGGAAGGAGTCAAGCTATTCTCCAAAGCACCGGAAAATATAACAAACAGCAACGGGTGGAAATGGATCAAGGAGAGAACCAACCTAGAACTAAAGGAGAAATGTCCTGACAGATGGAACAATTAAATCAGTGGAACGACTTGCCTCCAACACTTGTGGCTGCTCCAACCCTGGAAGTTTTTAAAAAGAAATTGGACAACTAACTTGGCTCTGTTATTCTGTTAATAATGCTGCTAACTGCGGGGACCTATTTTTCTCCCTTTATGAGTTCCATCTACTCATTGGGCTGGTGGTATGGGAAGAAGGGGAGGAGACGGCGCTCTCTACCCTCAAATTCCTAAAGGAAAGGTGGGATATTAAATAGACACGGACGCAGAAAGATCGGACTTCCGTGGCAGAGTTGCTGTAATCCAGTCTTTCCCAATCTGGTGCCCTCCGCAGGGACTTCAATATTTCGCTCCCCAGACTAGAGCAGGGGTTCTGGGAGTTGAAGTCCACAAGTCTTAAAGTGGCCAAGGCTGGAGACCCCTGGACTAGAGGATTACGGAAGCTGCACAACTTCTTCAGGAGGAGCATGAGGTTGAAGAACGGATCAACCGCTGCTTCGATCCCGGTGAAACCAAACCAACAGAGCCTCGCCGTCGTTGCTTTCGGTTTCCACTGGAACCCTGCAACGGGGCGGGGGAGCAGAAAGCCGGATGTTCTACCACTCTGCCACTCAATCTCCATGTGCCACTCTACCACTCAATCTCCATGGTGTTCTGTCAGTCTGGGGTTCCCTTCTAGACTCTGGGGAGTTATAATCGCCGCCGCTCGGGATTTCCTCCGCCTTGCTTTGCGGCTGCGCTTTAGTGACATTGTCGTGAACCACGGTCGCCGTCAAGCAAGATCGACGGAGAATAACGTAGCCTGGGCCGGAAGCGGTGTGGGTGGGGCGGGAGAGCGGAAGTCTGGGAAGGAGCGGCACACGTGCGGCCGGTAGCAGGTGAGTCTTCCTGTGGGAGGGGGATGGCGACGGTTGAGATGTTTTAGGGGGCTCGAGCGAGAGTCTTCGAGTCATCGCTTGGCGTCCCGTGGGCTCTTTCCTCAGCTTGCATGGCCTTGAGGTCCCCTTAACCAGTCGTTTACGGCTTATGAGCGTTGTGGTCCATCTGCTGCTAGCCCTCCCTTCGGTGGAAATTAATGGGAAGGCAAATTTGGGGAAGGTCGTTCTTTCCCTTCTTGTGGCTACCCCCGAGGCAGGAATGACTTCAGTACTGTCCTGGTGGTTTAGACCAGCTTGGCAACATCAAGACTTGTGGACTTCAACTCCCAGAATTGAAGTTGAAGTCCACAAGTTGCCAAGGTTGGAGACTCCTGGTTTAGACTACAATTCCCATAATCTCCCAGTAGCGGGGTCAGTGGAGGCTGGGCTTTCAGCTCTTGTTCATCCTCCTAATACTGTGATCCAGTGACCTTATTAAACAGTTTCTCATATACCTAAGCAGTAGAAGGCAAACTGTTTATCGTAAAAGTAACCCTGGTGGGGATAATGGTTGCATATAAAAAGACTAGAATCGCATTTTGGATGGGTGGATGGAAACCAAAGCTTTTATGACGTAAAGAATAATGGAGCCAAACCTTTTCTAACCCAACCCATCTTGAAATGCTCTCATCTTAGGCAACTTATCTTAGTCTGTAAGTTATCTTAGAGAGCCAGTTTGGTGTAGTGGTTAAGGTATCAGACTGGAAACCAAGAGATGATGAGTTCTAGTCCTGCCTCAGGAATGAAAGCCAAGTGGGTGTCTTTTAGCCAGTCGCGCTCTTTCAGCCCAAGCTACACCTCACAAGGTTGTTGCTTTGGGGGAAAAAGAGGAGTGGGAAGGAGTATTATGAATGTTTGCTGCCAGAAATAAGATAAATAAACTTCCATCTGATGCAAACACCACAGTAACAGTGTAATAACCTTTTGGGAGGCTTGGGAGAAGGTGAATTGAAAAAAGTACCAACTCTTGGGAATTCCTATCAAAGGGCCTTGGGGCTTATTGGCCGTTTTAAGAGTCCTTTCAATGTTGCTTTCTCTTACTGGCTAAAATCAAAGACAACTTTAGGTATTCGTTCCTGTGAATCTGTAGGTTATTTACTACATAGACAATAAAAAATATGTAAAAAATAATACCAGGTGTATTTCTGTCATTATAGTGGTATAATTCAGTGTTTTATAACAGTCAAAATGCCAAATGATGATTTGAAAATATATTCCCAACCATGGCCCTGAGTTTTTGATGGATTCTAATAGAGCAGTTTGTGTGCAGCTGTGGTGCTGTTTTTTCCTAGATTACTTTTTTATATTTTTCATAGTAGATTTTTAGATTCCCCAGCCACATTGATGTGATGTGACTAGTGTTTATATTGTTTCTTTAAAATATTATGCTAATCCCCAATTATTTTATGTTTTAAGAAATAACAGCTACTTGCAACCTCATAAAAAGTAGTGGTGCCTTTTGCCCTTGATACTTTTAAATGTCTTAAAATTCAAAGATATTTAAATAACAACATAGCATGGGCTGACTGAGAGTTATGGGCTTGTAACAATATATCTGTCACATTTCAGAATGGAAAAAGTTGATTTCTAGAGCTGCTGCAGTCTTGAATTACGTATTTATGAGCAATGGATACTGGAAGCAGTCACGATAATTTTCTGTGTTTTTCAGCATTTAATTAATGGACACCAAAAGGAAATTTACTGGGAAAGGTGGAAAAACTGGGCGTGGTAAAAAGCTTACAAAGAATAATGGTGAGATAAGTATATTACAAGATACACATTTTCTAAATCTGACATAGGTGGTAGATTGTGTCAAATAAGTAATTGGTTTAATAGATACTTGTAGGTAAAGTCATGATAAATATATATTTTAGCCGGTATAGCTGTGATTTTAGCTGATATATTTAAAGAGATACTTCAATTAGGCTTTTACAAATAGGATCACATGCCTGGACACAGAAATAAAGAACAAAACACAGTATATATTTTAATAATTTAGTAACATTTACAATTACAGCAGTAAAAATTAATACAAACTTAAAAAAAGATTGAATAAAAAGGAAGTAGAAATTAACAAGTACAAAGTAGTGACTTATTATTTATTTATTTATTTATTGGATTTATAACCCGCCTCTCTTCACCCCGAAGGGCTTCATCAACAAAAGTCCATTAAGAGTTACCAGAGACAACATATTTATTTTAATCTTGATCAAATAAATCAACTTTACATTCTTTCCTATTACTTCTATCAATTTTAATTTTTAGTCCGTTTAAATAAAGTCATAGAAGTTGATTTATTTACATTTTTTTCTTTGTTCCTTCTCATGAGATTCCTCAAAACTATAACAGGCCTCTTTTGTAAATCCAATATTGGGAAATTTTTCCAGATCACCTTTGCAGTTTATCGTTTGTATATCCTTTCTAATTATTAAAACACCTACCAGTTTCATTTGTATGTCTGGTATAACATCTTTTGCCATGTAATTCTTGTAGTATGTCCTTTGTAAATCCACTTTCAACTCAATCTTGTCTCAGATAAAACTTGTTCCTCTTCTATGACTTCTTTTAGACATAGTCTCCACAGAGACTGATATCATTGTTGATACTATTAAAATTAACTTGAGTTAAAATATTGTTAAAAATATCCTTTGATACGTCAAAAGTTAGGATATTTTGCTTCATTCTATAATTATAAATGGAGTTTGTGCTTTCATCTCCTTCAGTTGTAAATTCAATTGCAATCTTGTCTTTTTTTAAAAAAGTTCAAAGCAAAAGCATTATTTCATGGGAAGGATTCTTAATCAATTCCAAAATTTTATTTCAAATTTATCTGAACTTTCTAAAATAAAAATTTTAATCACCCCTTTGCTGTATATTAAAAAAATGTTAATGCTAAAAAAAGATCTGGTTAAGATCTTTTTTTTAGTAAGGATTGAAGAAAACTCACTGCTGTCAAAGTTGCCAGTCCAAAAATTTCTAATAGCTGAAAAGCAATTAATAAGAAATTTCTTCAAGTGATTAAAACTGAAATATGCAAACTTAACATCCTTTTAAAGGTGCCAATCATGGTTTAGAAGATGGTTATATCATTGTCTCCCAGAGCTCTATAGCCACTGGAGACCATTATCTTGTGGCCTTCTCATGAGGAACAACTGTCTGGAGCTTTTATGGGTGATCTCAAGCACTCTCCTTGTCCGAAGAGGTATTCCTGAAAAGCTAGTCTACTTGCTGAATCTTCGTTCTGCTTTTTGTGATGTCACCTTCAGCTCATCATTTCTGCTTTCATTAATCAGCACAATATATACAGTTTGATAAAAAAAATAAAAATAATTGCATTTTTAAACTTGGCTCATACCTATGTGAATTTAAAAAAATCATATTTTCATTCCTGTGTACCATCATCTTACCCATCAGTGTCAGAGTGGGAAATCTATATCCCTCCAGATCCTGCTGGACTACAACTCCCAGCCCCCTTTGCATTTAGGAATAGTTGATTGGGGCTTCTGGGTGTGTGATTTATCTTTACTACTGGTAGCAGATTTAATAGTTGTCCATTTGCATAGTAATTATTCCAGAGATTGGCAGAAATTGGCATTTGTATTACAGTATCTAAATGTCGCAGAGCAGTTTTTCTAGAGTCCTTACATTATTATTTGAAAAATAAATGCTTGTGTATACTGGTTTTTCTGATGTTTATTTTTCAATCTTTTGATTATTTTGTTTGAAACCAAAGAGGTTTTTCATGATCTAAGTGTTTATTAACAATATGAACTGTACAAAATGCAATTTCAGTTGATGAAAGTTCTTGGGGAAAAGGAATTAAACTGTTAAAGCTGGGCTAAGAATACATACAATATAATACTTATAGGTATAAACAAATAATTTGTTGAGTTTGGGAATTCTTTCTCTAAAACATTAAAACAGATCCTGGTCATCGAAAGAGAGTCATTAGAAAAAATGAAGATATCAAACCCAAATTTAAATCTAAGAAAACTGAAAAAGGAAGCAAAAAACCTGATAAAACTGGCGTGAAACATTGGAAAAGTAAGCAACTCTCAGGGAATGTTTCCAGAAAGCGCAAGCTTCAAGGTGATACAGAAGGTAAGAATGTGTTTCTGAGAGTTAAATGTACTAATCTAATAGCTGCCTTCAATGTTTTGCAGTTTTAAAAAGGGCCCTTGGGAGAAAGGCTATAAAAGAACCTCTGTTACTTCCAAATTCAGACCACATCAAAATAGAGTCACGCTTCGATTCAACACTGACCAGTTTATACAGGTTTTAGACGAAGAGGCCTCAATTAAAAGTTAGCTGTTTCTTCAAGACCTGCCATTGCTGAAATTATAATTAGGACAAAATGAACCAAAATTAGTTGTAGAAGATCTTGGATGAGAACCCAGAAAAACATAACTTTAAACATTTGGTGCAGTATTAATTGGTACAGATGGTATTCACTACATATTAACCTCTAAAACTACATTTTGTCTTTATTTTTTATTTACCATTAGGCTCACAATCTAAAAAGCCTAAGTGGGCTGACATCAAGAAGAAAAAGAAGGAGCTAAGACAGAGCCGTCAGCTGAATGATAAAGCCAATTATGACATAATTATTAAAGGAAAACAGATTTGGGAAACTCTACGGCGGTAATCACAATTGCTACAATTGTATAGTCAGTAACTCAACGTCTTTGTTTTTCTTCAGTGCAGAAATTTACTTAGTCTTTGTGCAGAGGTGATCTTCTGTCAAAGTTCATCTCTGCAAAATTAAGGGCTTGGTTGATATTTTGATATGATAAACATAGTAGTAATGTATGGTGGATGAATGGATGGTTTAGATAGATGGATAGATAGATAGAATCTTATAAAAAAAATATAATGGAGAAAGAGATAGTTGATGGCCAAACGGCTCAACTCATAAGTTATTTGGTGATACTATTGTGTACCTAGTTGATCTAATCCATGTGCTTTTGTGCTGATAGTTTAAAAGTGCTAACAGATAATTGGAACAGTTTAACTATCAAAACAAAATTAATAAACTATTTGTTTACTCCTGGGTGCAATTGTAGAAAACAGTGTGACAAAGAAAAGCGCAAGAAGCTGTTGAGTGATCTTCAGAAGTTACTTCATGGAAAAATTAAAGATGTAAGAAATATAAAACATGTATATATTTTAAAATAGAAGCAGTGCAATTCACAAATTGCTGAATAGTGAATATGTCAATAGTGAACAAGTTTAGGCAAAGATGTATTACTTGTCTCCATAGGAGAAGGAAGCTGAAATTTGGATGATCACATTTCCTCCTTTTTTTTTTTTTTTTGCACAATCTTGTCATAATTTACTATATTATAGACTGCAGGTCAGCAACCCACAGCTCTGGAGCCGCATGAGGCTGTTTGAGCCCTCTGCTGTGGCTCCCTGTCAGGTGATCTGGCCCTGCCCGTTGCCCTCCCCTCACAGTCACTCTCACTTGGCCTGAGAAGGTAAGGGCAACGGCAGGGGATGGAGAAGCGGCTGGAGCTGATTCTCTGGCGCCTCATTCTTTCTGGAGCTTCTTCCAGCCCTTGTTGGTGCCGGGTGTGCCTCGGTCACTTGCTCTCTGCCCTGAGACACTGTCCCAACCTAGCCGCAACTGACACCAGCCTCGCTAACAAAGGCTGGCGGGGTGGGAATGGGATCTGGGAGGACAAGGCGACAGAAAGGGGGACGGGCCCGCAGCATCCAGCTGTGGCTTTAAAACGTGCACGGGGGACTTTCACCACCTGGAGGACACTTTTCAATGAAAGCCGTGTGTGTGTGTGTGTGTGTTGCAACCCCTTGGCTGGCTGTGATGGGGCCGGGAGGGTGCACACAAGCAGGGAGACTGTCCTCAAGCGAACACATGCCTTTCCTGCACTTTAGCTAAGCCCAGCCACTCGTGTAAGGAGGGTCTCCCCGCTCGAGCGCACCCTCCTGGCCTCACCACAGCAGGCCAGAGGGTCACAAGGGGGAGGAGGGGGAAGGAGAGGAGGGTTGCAGGAGCAAAGCGACCCTGTACTTGCTTTCGCACCACATTTGTGCGTAAGGCAGCCTTCACTTCCCACTGCACAAGGGGGGAGGGGGGAGATGAGAGGGAGAAAAGGGAATTCTCCCCTTTTCTCTCATCTCGATCTTGTGCACGCGCACACACACACAAGCAGGATACCCTCCTGTGCTTAGATCATGGCGGCGGCAACGGCAACTCCTCCTCCCGCTACTGCCACTGCGCGCTGAGGTGAGTAGCTGGGTGTGCTGCGCAGGAGAGCCAGAGCTCTTCCCTCTCTGTATTTGGCAGCAGCGGCAGCCGCTCACCCCTTCCTGAGCCAACATGAAGGAAACCGCGGCTGGCGCTGAGCTGCCCGTGAAGGATGCAGAATCGTAAAAAGCAGCCTATCGTGGGCAGTGCAGAGAAAAGTAGGGGTGCTAAGGCGCGAGAGAGAAATGAGAAAATGATGGAGGGAGAGAAAGAGAAGGGGAAGAGGGAAAGAAATAAGAGCTGGAGGGAGAGAATGAGGGAAAGAAATGCGAGAGAAGGGGGAAAAGAAGAGAGAGAGGGGAGGAAAAAGAAAAAGGGAGGGAGAGAGACCCATTTCCCACTGGAAACACAGAGAGCCATGAAACCAGGGTAGGCATGGCTGGGGGTGTCATGTGACTGGAGGAGTGATGTTGAGTTGGCCACGCCCAGCCAGGTTTTGTGGCACCTGGTGTTGTGTTTTCTGTGGGAAACAGGTCAAAATGGCTCTTTGAGTGTTTAAGCTTGCCAACTCCTGCTATAGACAGATAACTTGCTATAACCCAGATTTATGATGGGTACGATAGCTGGCCATATGAATGGAAATAAATAGTTAGTCCTCGACTTAGTACAGTATATTTAGTGACCACTTGGGGTTACAACAGCACTGAAAAAAGGAACATGAGCGTTTTTCACACTTAGGACTGTGGCAGCATCCCCATGGTCACGAGATCAAAATTCAGATGCTTGGCAGCTGACTCATATTTATGTTGGTTGCAGTGTCCTGGGGCCAGGTGGTCCCTTTTAGCGACCTTCTGGCAAGCAATGTCAGTAGGGAAACCAGTTTCATTTATCAACTGTGGCAAGAAGGGTCATAAAATGGGACAACATTCACTTAACAAATGTTTCACTTAGCAATAGAAATTTTGGCCTCAATTGTCATAAGTCGAGGACTACCTATAAATACCTCCTGAGACTTAGGATAGAATAAAATGTGTAAGAGCCTAAAATACAATGAGATCATTAAAAAACTAACAATTTATAAGAACTGCTTGGCATTCCAAATCTTGGAGAAGTGAAAGTTATTGAAGCAATATGTTTCAGATTAATTTATTTCTTTTTTGAAAGTCATAGCATTCTTGTGCTACTTGACAATTTGTTTTTGGACCATATGTTTTTGTATTTCTTTATAACTCCAGCCAGCTATGATGATGATGATGATGATGATGATGATGATGATGTTTTTCATCATCATCATCATCTTTTTACATTGTTACTAAATATTTTAAAAAGTAGCAAGATCCTCCAAATACAATGCTGCATGTTTGTCTCCTCAGATGGCATTTGCTCATGATTCCACACGTGTCATTCAGTGTTATATTCAGTTCGGCAGTGAAGAGCAAAGGCAAGAAGTATTTGAAGAATTAAAAGGTACATTTGCTCAAAGAATCCATGTTGGCCTCTAAAATATTTTATGGGGTCAGTTTCTCATTATGTTTTCCCGTCCCACAGAAAGCTTCACAGAATTAAGTAAGTCCAAGTATTCTAGAAACATTGTGAAGAAACTTCTCATGTATGGGTAAGTGTTCAGTGCATCCATATACTTCATTTGTGCATAGCCTCATATTTGACTAAAGAGCGACAATGCTTGTTTTCCTCCTGTTTTGTCTGAATTGGAAAAATTAAAAAATGGGTTCTGAAATACTTTTCGTTAGAACAATGGGCAGAATATATAAGGATAACTATTGCTATGTCTTTGCGGTACCAAAACTCTCTAAAAATTACACAAGAGAATGGCTGTTCTAAACAGGATTGTTCAAGCTTTTGCAAAGATTCATTTTAAACCATATGAAACAGATTAATAACTGAATGAGTAGAGAAGCGGGTCTCAGTCTGATCAGGTCTTCATTTTTCAAAAAGATGTTAGAATCCCAAAATAGTAAATGTAAAAAAAAATCAGAAAATGATTAGTTTAGACATCTCAGCAATGAAAAGAAACCCGTGTTATTGAAGATACAAGGATCTTCAAGTAATAAGGTAACAAAAATTATTCTCGTTTTGTTTTGTTTTACATTTACCTTCTAAAAACATGACAAAGATGCTAGCAATATATAGCTCCCTTTTGTAAATTAAAGTTATTAATTTTACAAGTTTGTAATAATTGTATGTTATACCTTTTTACTTTTATAACAGCAATTTCTGGGCAAAGCTTAATAAGGTGCAAATCCTTGGAAAGCGATTTGGAACACATGGACACATTTATAAAATAGTTCTTTTTCATTTTTAAAGTACTTCTATTTTCAGATATGCACAGCTGTTCCAAAGCTGCTTTTGGCTGTCTGCTCACATGTGTCCATTTGTAGCTTCAAAATTTATATCCTGTTGTTGAAAGTGTTAAAAGGGACTTTTCAAAATAGAAATGTAAATGGACTATTTTATGATCCCACCATATTCATAAACATGCTTCAGAAAATCACTGTCACACTTAGTGAAATTCATCACTGTCACACTTAGTGAAATTCAACTGCTCAGAAATAATTTAGTGAGGTCTTTTGGTGTCATTTTCTGATGCCTGCTTAATATCTGAGAAATGCTAAAATAACTCCAAACGGAGTGCCATTCTTTATTATGGATGAACGATTCATGCTGCAAAGTAACTTTGACTTATAAAAACTATTTATAACTTCCTCATAAATTCAGCTTAGTGTGAAAAGCCAATTCCAATCCTGCCTAGAATTTGGTGTACAATACATGTCATAGAACTGATGAGGTTCCCTAACCTTTAATTCCCTCCCCAAGTGTATGGGGAAAAACAGAAGAAAAGGACCCAAACATGTCAGCCTCACTTCTAGATGGTACTATATCATCACTATATATGATCCCAGTAACTCTAGGTACTGGGGTTGTCAGAAATAATGAATTTTCCTGACTGAAAAAGTAGTTCATTCTTGAATTAAAATCATTGGTTGATTTTCTTTTATCCCTATTTTCTCTTTGTCCTCTGTATTTATTTCTGAATTAGAACAAAGCCACAAATTGGGCAAATAATCAAAAGTTTTAAAGGTGAAGTCAAAAAGATGTTACGGCACGCTGAAGCATCCACAGTGGTGGAATACGCCTACAATGATAAAGCCATTCTTGAGCAGCGGAACATGTTGACGGAGGAGCTTTATGGTAATACATTCCAGGTCTATAAGGTGAATATTGATGCACTTTTTTTCCCTTCAAAAATATTTTGAGCTTTTCTTTGTGCTATCTGACACCTGAAATGACTTTTGAGTTATGAGAGAAAAGGAAGGGCAGACAAGTCAGGAAAAAAAAAATTAGTTCCAAGATACCTCTGTATATCTACACATTGATTCTTTGGGGCTTCTCTCATGAACCTTAATTTTTTTCCTTGGGTGGAATAGCCTTGAGGATGCAGGATGTTTGCCTTTTTGACTTAACAAAAACCAGAGAAATATAAAGTGCAAGGATGCAAAAAAACTGATCTTTCAAATATTGTTGCATTGCAATTGGCAGTTTGGTAGATTAGTCACAGGCACTAGGTTAGAAACTGGGAGACTATGAATTCTAGCGCCGCCTTTAGCACAAAGACAAATACAGGTAGTCCACAACTTACGACCACAATTGAGCCCCACATTTATGTTGCTGAGGGAGACATTTGTTGAGTGAGTTTTGTCCCATTTTACAATTTTTCTTGCCACGTTTGTAAAGTGAATCACTGCAATGTTAAATTAGTAATACGATTCTTAGGTGAATCTGGTTTCCCCATGGACTTTGCTTGTCAGAAGGTTGCAAAAGGGGATCACATGATGCTGGGACACTGCAACCGTCATAAATTGAGTCAGTTGCCAAGCATCCAAATGTAGATCACGTGACCATGGGGATGCTGCAGTGGTCATAAGTGTGAAAAATGGTCGTAAGTCACTTTTTTCAGTGCCATTGTAATTTTGAACGGTCACTAAATGACCTGTTGTAAGTCGAGGACTACCTGTAAATGACTTTGGGCCAGTCCTTTTCCTTTAAACTTTGGCAGTATGGAGCCAGTCCTGGAAATGTTTCCCTGAAAACTCACTGCAATTACCAGGAGTCAAGACCCAAGAAACCAAAAAAGATTTGGGCAGTAAAGATTCCACATCTCTAAATTATGGAACTTATTTTGCAGCTGTGAAAGAAAATGGATATTTTTAAATATTTAATTAACCTTGAACTTCATTAAAATAAATGCATTCAAAATAGTAGTTATCTGAACAAATGCAACCGAGGATGACCATTTCAGAAATGTGGAATTTAACTTGTTTGTTCTGAAAATTGGTTTCAACAGCTTTAAAGTTTTTGTGTATTTTAATCTCCTTGGTATAAAATTTTGGAACCTAACCTGTATTGGCAGAAAAAGTATTTTGTAGAGCATGGGTTATAAATTGTTACAAGTGAGCAGATGGCTAATATTCACATATAATTTTAATTTAAAAAGATAGAAACTTATAATTGAAGTGTTGTACTTCAAACTTTGTTTTAACTTGAAATGTTAAATTCCATTACACAACAATCTGTTTTATCAGAATCCTTAAGTTTAAGTAAGTTTGGTAAGTGTTTTTTAAATAATAAGTACTAAACAGAAAGTGTTTTTTGTAGATATCTTTCATGCTCATAGACTTAATGTGATACACACACTTCTCTTTTGTAGATATACCATATTTTTCAGAGTATAAGATGCACATTAGTTTTTGGGGACCAAAACAAGAGAAAAAAAAATCTTGGTGATTCACTTGCTTTCATCCATGCTCTCATTTGTACCATACTCTCTCTGTCTCTCTTTCTTTCTCTGTCTATCTCTGTCTATTTCTCGCTGCCTGTCTCTCTTTCTGTGTATCACTCATTCTCTGTCTCCCTGTGTCTGTCTCTCTCTATGTCTATCTTCTGGAGTGCAGCAGGTGAAAAACGGAGCCGTTTTTGGCCTCCTGGGGCATCTGCATGCCCTGCTTTTCACACCCCCAGAAGCATTTACAGGCCAAAACGGCCTGGTTTTGCCCATTTTTTGCCTCTGGAGC
>JANHGC010003465.1:233973-251114 GCA_027560395.1 Boaedon fuliginosus
ATTTATGAAAATTTTCACAAATGGACATGGCAATGCCAACTATAGTTTCAACCAGGAAACTGTGAACATTCTAGAAGATCAAGCAAAGTCCAAGAATGCCAAAGAATTCCTGGAAGCCCGGCACTCAGACAAATTGGCCATCAATAGGCACATAGAGATAAACAACATCTGCGTACCACTCAAAAGAGATAATCAAAAAGCCCAAGAGGAAACAAAAAGACCAAAACTTGTCATCGCCAGCGATCAACATCCTTATGAGCAGAGATAAACACCAAGATTAACTAGAAATCAAGTAAACAAATACCGTAGTGAAGAAACTACCAATGCAGATCAACAAACAGTAAACTGCCTAATCAAGGAACCACTAAGATACACTCCACCAACACAGGCAAGGCAAGTCACTAGTATATAAAAATAAGAGCAAACCCCACTACCTTCTAGAATTGTTGTTGTAACCTAGTTTGTTAATGAAATATCTGCAAGGAAATATTCAAGCTCAAACAGTTCAGCCCTGAGATACAAACATTCTCTTCTATTGAAGTTTCTAAGTAATATGCCAACAAGGAAACACATTGAAATGTTTTATACCAAAAATGTGACCTGATTTAATTGAAATAATAATAGTGATCAGTGTGTTATCTTGATCTGTGTAACATATGGTATTCCTGCTGAGTTCGGGCCTTAGTCCTAAATATACTAGTGCAATTATGATGTAATCTATGGCTGTATAGCAGTCATGCCTAATATTGTGTTAAGTTCCAAACTGAATGAATGATAAATTGCACTCTAATTATACTGTCAAGAGCATGTCTGATGATTATTAAAACAGTGACTTCAAACAACACTTAACATAATACAGCATTATCCTGTAAAGCATTTCCAAGCCAAGTTTTCTTCATAATGGTTATTTACAAATGTTGTTTATCAAAGGTCCCTTGCATTTCTAATTAGTAGCTTCCTGCTTAAACATTTTTTAACTTTATTGTTTTCTGTTAAGCCCAACTGGGATATTATCGTTACATCATCCTTAAGCAGTTTTCATTGCTATAAAGAATTCAATTACTTTTTATCTTCCCCATCTTTTTGTGTTGTAACAAAATAGTAGCTTTTTCCTGTAAACAGAATATAAATAAAAGCAGTAACTGAGCCGTTTAATATTTTCATTATTGATTTTCTTTCTCGGGAAGAACAGATTCTGAGTTAGGGCAATGAAAAATCAGTAAAGGAGTTCTACTGATGAAAAAGAAGTGAATATGATAAAAGGAAGCTTTTAACTAATTAAATAAAAATATTCCTTCAGTTGGCCTTTAAAAACGCCAACAAATTCTGATGCTGAAATTAATTTTTCAGTAGGGAAAATAAACACAGATCAGGTCTGAAACAGAATCAAAAATTATTTCACATTCTCAGTGAATGATATTGGGATTCCAATACAGGAACATACTTTTTCATGCAGGTGTATCTAGAATTAGATTTTAAAACAATATAGTTCATATAGTTATGAGCAGTGGTGGGATTCAATTTTTTTAAACTACTGGTTTTGTGGGTGTGGCTTGGTGGGCGTGGCTATGCGATCGGCCAAGGTGGTATTTGCCAGTTCTCTGAACCAATCAAAATTATCGCTACCGGTTCTCCCAAGCCTGTCGGAACTGGCTGAATACCACCTCTGGTTATGAGCTATGGGTTGCAGAAGTCTAAAACTCTTCGCTTTCTCTAATAGTGGTTTAGATTTTCACGGCCTAGTTCTGACAGCCCTAGGTTTAAAATGTAGCTGAAATGCCCATAGATTAAATATATATATATTCAAATATCCAATGCGGCGTTCCCTCAGAACACTTCCAAGAGCATTCCTAAACATTTTATTTGATTTGAAGCCTGAGAATAAACAGACAAGATCTTACAGCAGCAGATCATACCAAAATCTGAACTTATAAACCACAGAAGTGGGGGAGGGGGAAATGTGGCAATGAAAAATTGCTTTTTTATCAGTGCTAACCACAAGAAACAGAGTTCCTATTGCTGTATTTAGCCCCATATAAACTGTGGTATAAAAATTGAGAGTGAGTGAACAGAAGTAAAGAGACCTCTGTGGAAGGGGAGGTTATGCAGAAATCAACTCCATTCATTAAAATGCTTTTCTGCCAGCCTTTGTGTACTTTAAAATGCTCTCTTTTAGAGCACACTTGTAGTTTTATATTGGAAAGAAAGAATGTTAGATTGTGCAGCGCACAGGTACAAAGTATAATTCTCAACAACAACTGAGCTATAAAATCAACATGAAAAGAATGTGTGATGTTCAACTCCAATAATCGTTGCATTGGAATTCACAATCAAAACTGCACTGCCACAATAGTGTCTTCCTGACCTTCCTTTCTCATCACTACTTTGCCGAAAGGGCCTTAGCCACAAACTAACAAATGAGGTACTTTGGGTATTTCGGGACACACTGCTGACTGATAGTACCAGTGACAATAATAAACAGATGGCGAGAAAGATGAAAATCCATTTATCCTGCTACACCACACAGAGAAACATTGTGGCTTTACGTTAATGTTAAGCCAATGATCTGGCTCCCAGTTTTTTAATCTCATGCTAAATCCAAAATAATCTTAAATTCAGGTGGGTGTGTTTTACTCTCTCTAGTGGCCTTTGCCTTATTCTAGGTAGCCCTGCCTGTGGCTGGGTGGTGTGAAACCTAGGAGGGTACAGTGTTGGTTCTGTACTCTTCAAGCTCATTTTTCCTTTGGAACGGCCAATGAAACTATCCACCTAGAACATGCCATCTGGATCATTCTGTGATGAGAAATTAATTTGCTGCAGGCGTCTGTTCACCCACAAAGAAGGAGCTGAACGCTACCCTCTACTAGATATCTTGCCCACTGTTCGTATTTATTCAACTTAGACTTGAGGCGGCTAGGCTTGAATAAGCGATAAAGTTTAGACAGTTAAGATCTGATTAAACCCAGTTCACACAATCATTGATTTAAACTAAACACCCAGTTAAAGAGGAAGGTCTGGGCCTTCATGAAAAAGAGAGAGTGAGATTTGAGCACAATTGCAGAGGGAGCACATTCCACAACTCTTTATTTGTAAAGCTAGCAAATATATCCCTTCTGTCCCAACACACACACGCATATCACAGTTGTTGACTGCTTTGCAGGCTACCTCATCTATTTGCAGGGTCACAACTGAATGCTGGGAACAGGTAGTTGGTTCTGTACTGCTCTCAGAAATAAGGGATTGTAAATACCACCTTGGGCATGAAAGACAACTGGGTAACTTTGGGCCAATCAAGAGGAGATGGTGAGTACTAATCCCGCCTTAGGTATGAAAGCCAGCCACTCACTCACTCTCAGCCCAACCCGCTTCACAGGGTGGTGGTTGTGGAGAAAATAGGAGGGAGGAGGATTAGGTATGGTCATCACCTTGAGTTATTTGTAAAAATAATAAATGCGGGATTAAAAACTTTGTATAGCAAAAAACTATATACCGGTATTTTTGTTGCTTAAAGGCCTGATGCAGTTTTCTGTCCCAAAAGGTTTTGTATCCTTATTGTTTTTGAAAGCACAAAGCACATATTAGTCACCTCTCATAGACTTTGGAGACATGTTTCATCCTGCAGCATTTTGGGTTGGCTCAAAGGTGTATGTTTTTTAAATCTGGCATAGAGTGTTTGTACATTTGTTTCTAGGAATATAAATTAGAAGAAATCTATTGATAAAAAAACACTACAAACAGTCCTGTTTTAAGGCAAGTAATATGATCTTGTAACACCAAAGAATTTCAGTGTAATGTTTGAATTTAGAATACTTCCACTATTATTTTTAATTTTGGCCAACTGATGTAAGGTTGGACTGGTGAATACTTGGACGGGAGAATGTAGGCTAGATTAAAAGTAGAAAAAAAAATTGGAAAAGAAGCAAATTACTACTACTGTTGCCAAAGTCCGTGTAATCAAAAGAGTTAAATAAGATTTGAAGGACTCTTTGCTTTTATGTATCCTGCCATTACTGCTTATGCTTTGAGTAGATAAAACATCAGCATGAAGTGATTGAAAGCTAACACCACGGTATTCTTATTTTCTGACAGACTAAGAAATTGTCACCTAATGCCAGGCTATGAGAGAGAGTGGCAAGAGAGTTTTGAAGGTTAGGAGTCTTGTACTTGCCAACGAACATGAAAATATAAATCTGTAACACAGATTATTCCTTTTTTTGTGCTGAAACAGCAAGTTTTAAAAACCCTTTCTAATGCGAGGCTTTGTTGACTCAAAATATACTTCTTATACTTAGGCAAATATGACAATAGCTTTTCTGTAGAACTTCAGCTGAATGAATGCTTCATTCAGAAAGGAATTAGCAGGGGTGCCTGATTTTTAAAAGCCAAAAGGAAATTGATGCACAGCATCAAAGAATCCTTGAGAATGACTGCTTATGTTCTCAATGCTTTTTTTTTTTCATTCAGCTGTAGCCACTTAATATCTGAACTTGGCCAAGAAGTAAAAACACAAGTAAAAAAAAAAAAGCAAGGAGTCATCTGCAGCCATTCACCTGTCTAGTGTTCTTAGAATTAACCTCCTGAGCCAATAAATCTATCTCCTGTTCCTGAGGCTACATCCTTAGCAACTTTATGACTTGTGGACTTCAAGTCCCAGAATTCCCCAGCCAGCCATGCTGGAACTTGAAGCCAACAAATTTTAACATTGCCAATGGGTTACATGCTGGGGGACATGGCCTGATTTCCCACATGTACTTGTATTAATGCCACACTTCACTGGAATGTCTTGCCCTCTCTAAACACTTTTCTGGTATTTTGTAGAGTAAACCAAGTTGACTAAAGACATACACTCTCGTCTTCAATTAGACATGAAACAAGTATCAGATTTTTCATTGGAATTGAAACAATGCTATTCAGCCAAGGCATACTTCACAATAGAATGGCATTTTCTACTTATGCATACTATTTTGAGAATAACTACTCAATATTTTTGTGAACAAGGGATGCACGTTACCTACTCTTAACAATTACTGGAAGGTTAAATATTAATTGGCTCAAAAGTCACCCAGCTATTTAAGGAAAAGATTCAATGTAATTGAAAAAGATTCAATATAATCAAATAATTCCACAGGTAAAATATTTTCCAGTATAAGTTTTATAAAAGAAAAATGCTCAATTAAGCAAAAGTTGGTAAGAAACTGGGAGCCCGGGGCAGAGACTTCCAACCTGAGTTCCAAGCCACACGTTTTTGGAGTTGAAGTCCACAAGTCTTAAAGTTGCCAAGGTTGAACAACCCTGGGTTACATGCTGAGGAAGGATAGGCTGACTAAAGGTAGAAATTCTTTTATGACTGTACCAAATTATTTTATGTGCCAAATTATACATTTTAATGTAGCTGAAAACATTATGACTGGAGAACAATGAGATTGCCCATTTTAAATTTTAATTAAATGTGAAAGGAAATCAATTTTTTTTCCTGGGTTAGAGGTAGATTTGGGATTGCTGCTCTACAACCTAGCATCAAAGATTAAGGAAAAAGCCCTGGGAAAAAGGATATGCAGACCTGGCTTAGATTATGTGGGTGCCAGCAATTGAATCCAGAAAAACAAATGAAACTTTTCAATTATCTCCCTATTGGCTACTTGGCATGGGTCTGCTGGTAAATGTGTTTCTGCAGCACCCCTTGACCAATCCCCCCATTCTGATGTCCATCAGATGCAGTTTCCATCAATGGTCAGCATAGGACTGCTAAGATCCTCAGTGGTCTCTCAACCTGGTTGTTTTCTTGTAGACATTTCATTACCCGATTAGGTAACGTCAGTGCCAGGGGACTGTTAGTCAGAATGCTGAAGATCTAGAAAGCATCAGGCCCGAGAAAATTGTTCCTTTCAGCATTTGTCAATGCCTTTTCTCTCTCCACTCATACTTAAATGAATTATATAAGCATCTACTTATATCCAAGCACAATGTCCCAGAATTAACTCCACATTAATTTGGCTAAAAAATGTTTATATACTGCCAGGGAAAATAACGAGATTTCTATCTCTTTTTTACTATCAAGTACCTTATCTTTTCACTCCTTTGGAGCAAGATAAATGTGTTTATACTGCAGTATTTTATTACAGAGTTGTTTGCTCAGTTATGCTCTTTGTAACTTTGTGCAAAAATATCAACTGAGCTCATGCGCTCAATGTTCAGTATGTTTGCTTGTTTGCCTGCCTTCTAGAAGCATTGAATACCATCATACAGGGTAACACTATATACTGTAAATAAGATTTGTTGACTGATACACTGGATTAGTGATATGGAGGCTATTTCTTTAAGAAGTTAGATGAACCTACTACCTGATTTTTAAGTACCATCTCCGAGTCCTTTATGGGAATGGTGTTTAATTTTCCCTTGTTCCCTTAGATCAGCTCAACTGAAGTTCTACCCATGTACCAAGAGATCTTAAGAACGAGTCAAGTCATAATACAGAGTTTTTGCCTCTTTCATTTCAGTGTTGAAATTTACAGTGATTTCTGATACAGAGCAGTTGTCCTCTGCACACCCCTGTAGGTGGTTCAGGGAGGACAAATTCACAATTCATACAAAAGTTAGTTTACAAATTTTTGGCAATTAATCTTGAGTAACCCGTTTTCTCCTATTGCCATTTTCCAAACATTGAAAAAAATTATACAATAATTTACATTGAAATGTTATTCCAAAGTGCTTAATAAACTATCCCCTCCCCGGATGATTTACAATTGGGCCTGTACAATTATTTACAGCTAGTACTTCTGAAGCACTTACTACAATATGGCTTCTTGGAAAGTGCTTTATACATAGCCAGTGGTGGGAATACTTAGTTTATTCAAGGGTTACAGGTCAGTAAGAACCATCAAAAGTTGATAGTGAACACAGATCTTTGCAACTTTGTATGAAAGTGGTTTTTTTTGTTTTTGTGAACTTGTTCCACCTGTGCCTTCATTCATCAAGGATCTCTTCAGCCACTGCCTGGCTACATGCAAAAGTGTAGAATGCAAGTGTAGACTAGATTCATGATAAATCATCCTCTGTGCTTACAACTGATATCTGTGGAGAAAAGAAAAGTTATATCCCAGATGAATGCACCTGTATTTCAGGCAGGTAAGGTTGAGGGATCAGCTGTTTATTGCTAAGGGTAACCTGAAACCTCCAAGCTTTCCACTACAATTCAGTAATGTACCATCCCTTCATTTGAAGACAAAAGCACATAGAAACTGCATTCTAAATGCAATTGTGGATTAACAAATTGATCATACCACCCAGTGCTGCAACATATTCACATAAAACCCATTCCCTATCCAGCACGCTCCGCTCACTTTCTTTCAAATGTGAAATGTGGCTCGTGCCACCAGGAAGCTCTCCTCTACCCCATCCCTGCAAACTATAGGAACACAAGCTTGTCTGTGCCATCAGTTCTCACTGACACACCCCGTATATTCTTTTAACCGAGGAGTGGAGCTGAGGAATAACTGAAGCTCCAGTCTGATAGTTTTACATCAAATGCCATTGTTAAACTTTAAAAATGTAAATTCAAACATGTTGATTACGTGCCCTAAAGCTTTCAGTTGAAAAGCAATTCTTTTGCAGAAACTGGTTGGGATTTTGAAACTTATTGACTGACTAGCTGATAACCCGGCGTCATCCTGGTATTTATTTATCCGAATGCTGTAGTAGCTCTATGTCTTATTGTTTAGTCAGGCACTCTAGATGTAGTAGCTCTATGGGCCTCACGCTGCTCGTGAGTGGTGTCGCAAGTCAGAGGGAGCCCCCTTGTGGAGAAGCTGTCACCATGGCATCTGCACTATTTTTAAGGGAGAGAGACCCCCTTAGGGGTGTTAGCAGTGTCTGACCCCAACAGTGTTTGTTCTCAGAGGGTAAGTCATCTGTGTACCAAGTTTGGTTGAAATTGGTTGAGCTGTTCCAGAGTTATGCTGGAACATTCACACACACACACACACACACACACAATGATATGCAGCTAGATTATAGGCCATCAAGTCAGTGTTGACTCTTAGTGACCATATAGATAGATCTTCTCTGATGACAATCTACCCCAAGCTTCAGGATTTATTTGAGATTTAACCAGGTGGGTTAATCTTTAAAGATCTATATCCTGGAATAAAGACAGACTACAACAGTTGTTGGGATCCCCAATCAGATGCCATATGAACTGTGAAAAGCTTTTCATGGTTTTTCCAAAAATCATTCTTTATATTTTGGGTACCAAGTAGAATTGCCTGTTTTAACTCTAACTTCTGGAAAGTGTTAAGAGTTCACTTACTGCTGGATATGTGTGCCCAACTGTACTGCTGTGTCTTCCTATATCTATAGAGAGATCTTCCTCTGTGGTTTTCAGATACACCGGGTTGTCAAAGTTCATGCTTTTCATATTCTTCTGTTGCCAGTTGCGCCACATGAAGTATCCTCCTGCTGCTGCTGTTACTAATAGTACTAAGAGAAATTGTGGAGATTTTAAACATTCAGCTGGAATGCCTATTCCGTTTTTAAGTAAGACTTAAAGACTAAGACTTCACTGCTTGTATTATATGCCTTTTCCTCAAGAATCTCATGATGTTCTCTCCTTCCATTTTGTTTCTTCACAATAATCAGGCGAGGCAAGTTAGGCTGAGAAAGGGAAACGAAGGGGAGACTACCCATTGGGCCTTACTACCAAGTCAGGATCTAGATGTGGTTTCTTCCAACGCTATTTGGGCTCTCTGACCACTATGCCCTTCCTGTTAACTCTCTATATTGCTTTTTTTCAAATAGAATTTTATATCCCAAAGGGAAACATGGTAGAGGTGTTAAAAAAAAACCCCCACACTGAACATGTTTTCTCTTGATTTCAGGGCACCACCTCATACTTACAGATGGGAAGAATAGCCCATGCTGCCGACGTACTTCTGGAGGAAGCCAGCTCTTCTGATACTGGACTGCTCTGATTGTGACCTAAGGAAAGAGAACAATTATAATATGTTTACAAATATATGATTTACAGTACAATATATTTATCATTATAGGTAGTCTGATCAAGTTTGCTATCTAGAACACAGCATTGCCCAGTAAAGAAACTACGTAATTCAGGAAATGGCCTTGATTTAAATCAGCTGTGTATCAGTAGTTTCTGCTCAGTTCACAATCACTCTATTATCTGTTCCAAAATATTCCATCACTCTTCTGACGTGACCATCTTCCTTGCTATAACAAGAACAGATTGGACCAACAGAGATAGACCGACATTGCAGGACAGCTAAGCTCCACCCAATGAGCATCCACAAATACTGTTAAAAGAACTGAAAAACCAGACAAGATGAAATCAGAAATTCTAGTCTCAGCAGTAATGAGCCTTTGAAATGACTGAAGGATCATTTTATGGTTGCACCCTGGGATTATTTTTGGACCCAGCCTTGTTTTTGGATTATGAGAACTTGGAGTGCCCACATAGCTATTACTGTATATGACTTGGAGAATCCTAGCAGCTCCACCTGACCTGACTACAGGTAATTCAGTAGCTTCATTGCTCATTTGTTTCAGAGTTTAAGTTGGGTTTTGCTTTTAAATTTATTTATTATTTATTTATTTCGATTTATACCCCGCCTCATTTCCCGATCAGGGGAACTCGAATTTGAAGGTTCAAATATTTACGCTGTTCAACTCCTTACAAAAATCTAGCCAAGTACTGCTCCACATCCCATGGCTGCAGGAAGTCTAACTAGGTATGACTTTGCTTCCAAGGTGTTCAAGTTGGTCTGCTTTAATTAAAAGACTAATTCTAACTCGGGGCCTTTTTCTGCAGGAGTCTGGAACTTAATTTTTTTTCCTCCTGCTTTTTGTTCCTTTTGGATTGCTAAAGTGGTATCTTTAAACTAGCTTCTTTGAATTTTTTACCTAGGCAGTGAAGAACGCTGCAAACAAAGCTTAAGGTACAATTTTACCAAAGGTATTCTTTGCTAGGTATTCTTTAAGAACTTAAATGGTTTGCCAAATCAAGTCTAGTCAGTCTAGCTCCACATTCCTTGAAATAATCCCAGCAAGACTAACAGCTGTTCATTCCTGCTTCCGAGGTTTGGCATAATTTATCCTGCTTTACCACCAACTCTTTTGAGCTGCCTTGGATCAGGACCAATACCTCCAGAAAGGGGTCCAGGTGGTTTGTCTGTTCTGCTGCTCTCTTTTGCCTCAGTGAAAGCCACAGCAGTTCCTGTACCTGAAATTACAGATCGGTAACTTTGAACCTCTGCATTGGCTCTGTTTCATTCTTTTCCCCATTTTTGGGGTGGAAGTGGAATACCCACAGCAGATGAGCATGATCATGCAGGCTTAGTTAATCCGGTCCTGAAAGGTGTTAGATTTATTGTGCTATGAAGATGTAGCCAAACAGGCAAGGATTTCATTATTATCAGGTATCATAATGCTAGGAATCACTTCTTAGCCAGTTCGGTAAGCAGAATCATTGTGGGAAACAAAGCAAGGATTGCAGTTTGAATTCAACAGAATGGAAAGACCTATTCACGTAAGGGTTACCATGAATTTGTTTGAATCAAGCTGCAAATCCATCACCACCAGCTCACAAAACACAGTGTCCTTTAGTGCGCCACAGCTGACTTGCATATTATTGTGGTTTTCAAATCAGAATGCCACCTGCAATTATGCAATCCAAGACCCTGGATTAGTATTTCCATAGAATTTGATTATTCAAAACATCTTGCCTCTTTATAGAGTACAATTATAGGATTGCCAGTCAGAGTTTGAGGCAAAGAGTTTATGAGCCCCTGGTGGAGAAGAAGCTTTTTATGGCTTGTTGTATCCAGGTACAACATGGCTGATAATTAAATCAGGCTGATGTTCAGGTTTAATGTGCTACACAGCATGCAGTATCCATGAAATGTAGAAGCCAGGCAGTCGGGATGCTGTTTAATGGCAAAAACCTAATACTTTAGCAAAGGTTGTATGCATGAGATGGCAGGACGGAAGCGCTTCCAGCACAATGACAAAGAGAGTCACAGACCATACCTTTGCATTTCAAGCCATTGTCTTGCAGCGCATCTCCATCAGGACACATGCAGGTATACTTTGGGGAACGACTGTTTATCTGGGGTGCAGGCAGGCAAAGGTATTCACAGCCTCCGTTTGTCATGTTCTCGTCTTCGCACCAGTTTTTCCCTGTGGGTGGAAGAGTTTTAAACATAGGTCTCCTAGGATGGAAAACTACAATTTCTAACAAAGCAGCAAAGGCTGCAGCCTTTAAAAGAATTACCTCATCTTACTTGGCTTTCCATTTCAGATCAGGTTACCAAGGCACTGCAGGAATGCCTTACCTATCCCCTACCCCTTCCAGGACATCCAGTGCTCAAGATGACTTACCTAATCTTTATATTATAAAGCAGGAGGGGGCAACTATGGCAAATTTGTGCCCTATGGACTTCAAGTTACCAAAGTTGCCCACCTAAAGGCACTATTTCTATTTCTAATACTAGATGGCATTTGCAAGGCATTCTGAAATGATGATACCAAGTCAAAAGGAATTGACAGATTGAAATCATCCAAACATTTTGCTCCTCAGGGAAGTCTAAACAATACAGGCCATCCTTGACTTATGACTGGTTGCTTAGCAACCAAAGTTATAACGGACCTCCCAGGGCTACTTATTATTATTTTATTTATTAGATTTGTACCCCGCCTCTCTTCACCCCTTTCGGGGGAACTCGAGGCGGCACTTATGATCTTCTAATGGCCACCCTCAATCATGTGATCACATTTATGGCTGTTTGAAGCACCCTGCAGTCATGTGGCCTTTATAATTATTATTTTTGTCAGAAACCAGTGTTTACCTTCTGGTTTCTAGCAAAAAAAACATCCATTAAGGACAATGGATTCACTTCAAAACTGCGGCATTTGCTTTATGATCACCATAAAAGAGTCATAAAATCAGGAACACTCACTGGTGATCCACCTAATGACAGACATGATTTACAACCATCATTCCAGGCTCAGCTATCACCGTAAGTGGAGGACTACCTGTACTCTGTTTTCCTCCCACCTGTTACTTGAGAACTCAGAGTTTTTGCTTGGAATTTTACTCCCGCGTCCCTGCTATTACCTGACTGCTGAACCAGTTCATGATACACAATGATGTCTCGAGCATCATAGAGATTGTTTACTACTGTTTGCAGCTCAGATCCTGAAAATTTGTTGGCGCTGTACACGGCTTCATTCTCCCAGTCTGTCCAGTAAACCGTGTCCTAAGAAGAAAAGAGTGATTATTTCAAACTGAAGGATTTTTTTTAACTTCCTCATATTTTAGTACTGGAATATAAACTAAAGAGCATGCATTTCATCACTACAAGTTATAGGTTAAAAAAAAAACCTCTTCCAAATGAATTCATCTTTCTTCCTCCAACAGCTTATAAATTTGCTACCTTTTTGTGACCTGGGGCATACTTTGTCTCCCATACTTTGTTTCCTGCCCCACCCAGACCAACCCTAAAGGCTGCAGGAAATACAGCAGCAATATCATAAAAAGACACAGGACAGAAGGCTATTTTGGGGGGTGCATGTTTTTTTAAAAGAAAAATAGCTATACTAAGTCTAGTTTCTCCAACTTCTTTTCCTTGAAATTCTTATCTGAAAAAAAAAAATAAGATTATGATGCCAGGATTTCACGTGTCTATTAAATTTTAGCAATGCAATTTCCGCATCCCTCAAAAGAACTGGAGGCAGCTGACTAGTAAATTACCCCTTCCATATCCTTCAAACTCTCAAAATACATGTCTGCAAACTCTGATTCTTACCTCAAATATTGTCAAACTAAGAGGATGAGCAAGAAATTCGTGGGATGCAAATATAATCCTGCGGTCTTGCCCATTTATATCTACGCTGGAAAGCTTATGCAGTTTGGAGTCAACCCAGTAAACACGATTTTTAACAAGATCTAAACAAAAACACATGTCAGTAATTAGGCCAGAAGAACCATGATTTAACAAAAAGTTCTCTACTTATTTCAATTCTCTTTAAACCTGGAGGTCTAGGGAAGCTATGAAATAGCATCCTTGACTACACAATGGGTAAATAAAAGCCATGACAAACAGTGATTGAAAGAATTCTTATCATGGCCAGAAGCTGATGGTCAGGGCCATTCAGAAGCCAAGATACAGATAGGTCAATACCACCAAGCTAGATATTAGTGATATTTTGGGTGGGAAAGAAAGAGAACGTTTTAACGCCTCGAGTTCCCCTGACCCGGGAAATGAGGCAGGGTATAAATCAAACCAAATAAATAAAACATGGTATTTCATTACAGAAAGTCACTTGCCTTCAACCCTTAATATACTAGTCTAATTTTACCAGTAATTCCAAGGATTCCTTAAGAAAGGAATTCCAATGTGGTATGAATAACATTAATATACCTAGTGCAATCCCATTGGGCCTTTCAATATCTGTTGTCACAAGCTGCTGCCTGTCAAGTCCATTCATCCCCGCTTTCTCAATTTTGGCTGGTTCACCCCAATCAGACCAATACATGAAGCTGTAAGAGAAACCAGGTTAAGAGCTGTCATCAGTCTACTCTTGTGAGACTGTTACTTTATTTCTACTGTCTCCTTTCAAACATGTTTCTTCTTTAACTGATCCTTAACTTTCAACCTTAAATTTGGGCTACCTTGCCAGAATATTAGACACCCCGCCCCCCGCAATATATTATTTATCCTTACAGCTCAAATATCACTGATAGAATCTGAATGCCAAAGTTCACTTCTCTTAAGGCTGTCTATTGTGTCGGTGCATTGTTCTATGTTCTGAAGAAACACAGTGCTTTCTCACCAGCTATTAATAGAGACACTCAAGTTAGATGTGTAGATATCACTGGCAAGCAATATAATATTACAAACTAGCAATTCTTGCTATGCCACCGCCTGCTACGTCTTTGTCAACATTGCTGCTGGTGTTAGCACAGCTGTGAAAGAGATTCTGAAGTGAAATTACAATCACTTTAGGATTTCTACTGAGCTCCATGGGCCCTCCCCAGAAGACCCCCCAGTATCACTCCTCAAATTATGTGATTCAAGACTCACAGGAACCCAGGAGTGATTTAATTTCAGGAGGATGCATATCTGTGTGCAGGACAATCCTACTAAAGATTGTTAGAAGAGTCTCAAGATTAATGCTCAGATACTTCCATATCAAGTATGTAAATATGAGCTTACCCAGAAAGTGGATCCACAGCCACACACGCTGGCTCCCTTAAGTTAGTGTTAAATAAGACTTTCCTTTTAATGCCATCAAGGCTGGCCACCAAAATGGACTTCAGGGAGGAATCAGTCCAATAGATGTTCTTGTAAATCCAATCAACAGCGATTCCTCCAGGACTTGGTACGTTGTCTACAATCCGGCGATGTCGCACTGGTTTGTTACTGGAAGTAATTGAGGCACTAGGGAGAAACATTTCATTAAATGCAGACACCAGGGAACGCAACATCCTATATTTAAGCATATGGCAAAGGCACAAAGAACAGGTCATGTCTGGTTCTAAGTTAATCCTAGATCTTGCCTGGAAGTTTAGCTTCAGCCACTGTTCAATTTTTTCCCAACCTTTTTAATTTTTTTGCCACCAAAACTGCTTCCTACAAAATTCAGATAGCTGTGTTCAAACAAGGCTTTTTAGGATAAAATCTGTCATGAATATAGTTGGCCCAGAGCTTCTATGGTGCTTTCCGAGTTTGCCTAGACAATTATTACAGCTAGAGTTCTCCTAGATCAGCTCATCAAAAGTAACAGCAGTGGAAACAAGGCATATTGTTAATTTTTATTTTAGTGATGGCTGGTTAATGCAAAAAACAATCAGAAGCTGGATACAAAGCAAGATTTTAGGAGAAATGTTCTCCTTGCTTTCTCCTTGCAAGCCAAAGACTGAACATGCCTGATTTAGATTAACCCAGACTGCTAGCAGCTAAGAGCCAAGCATGTAATTTCCCACAGAACTATTTAGATCCTGTCCCACCAGCAGCAGCTGCTTTCACTCCACTGCCAAGAAGAAACCAAAATGTTACCCTCTCTGCTTGGACCTATAAAAACTAGAGCTATAAATGAGTTATATAGCCCACTTCAAACTACTGACCAGACAGACGTAGGGTGCAGATCAGATGCTGTACAGTGTCTCTAAGAAAAGTTGTAAACTTTTAAAGAGTGGCAGGAATTTGTTTTGTTTAGAGACTGAATTAAGAAAGGTATTCCAAGGCAAAGCTGTGAAAGTGGAAGGGTCATTTCTTTAATTCTTTTTAAACTGGATGGGGAGCTTTGTTTATTTATTGTTTATGTTTATTTGATTTATATCCCACCTTTCTTCCCCCAACAGAGGGAAGCTTTGACTTACTCCCTCTACTGAAAATAGGTGTTTTAAGCTATTGGAAGTTTGATGTGCTTACTTTTATGTACATTATTCCCTTTTAAAAAGAACAATTGTGCTGAAACAATTGAAAATGTGTTACTAAATTTCAGAGGATGAGCTTGGGGAAGTCCAAGGGTTACCCCAAGAGAAGCAAGAAGGTTGTATGTTAACCATGAATCAGAAGCATTTTTATCATAAAAAATTGAAACCCACAGATTGGTTTTTAAGATATGGCAGATATGTTAAGTTTTTACCCTCACACAGAAAGAGCTTTCACAGTCAGTTTACCTGAGGATTGCATTTGGTCCAACGTCAGCCCAAAAGATTTTATGCTCAGCCATGTCGGCATCCAGAGCGACCACATTTCTTAGGTCTCCTATGAGCTGGGTGTAGTCCTGCCTTTCGAGAGCGAACTGCCTGATGTTCCAACGATTTGTAAAAAGCAGGCTTGGTTCTCCTCCTGAAAGCATAAATTTTGTGTAAAGCTAGGCATAAAAACCTACAGCCAGTTGCTGAAGAAACAGTTATTCCCAAAAGCTCTTGAAAGAAAGTTGCAAGTCTTATACAGTGGTCGGCTTAACCATCCATCTATTCAGCCACCTAAACTGGAACCACGTACCCAAGAGGCTAATAACACTCCAGAGAGTCAGAAATGCAGGTTTAACATGTCAGCCTAGATGGGACTCTCACGTCTGACCATGCTAGCTGGCAATTCTGGAGATATAATTTTAATAGATCCGGGTTGGGCATACAGCCCTATTTGATCAACAGTTATCAATATAAGAAGTGTTAGCCGTGCCCTCCTAAGACCCTATGACAGAATTTGAGTTGGGTACTTATTTCAAACTACTTACCAATTGCTTTGCATACTCCTGTTTGTGGATCCATTCGGTAGCCCCGACTACATTCACATTTATAGCCCAGTTTGGTATTGACACAAATCTGACTGCAGATACCTGGATTCTGGCATTCATCAATGTCTAGTGGGGGAAAAGATACTCATAGCTGCAATGTAATATGAACGAAGGGTAACTTCAGATATGTTTTCTTTTTCAAGATCTTTACCTCCACATGTTTTTCTGTCTATCAATTCAAAGCCTGCTGGACAATCACATTCGTAACTTAAAACCAGATCTCTGCAGATGTGAGAGCAGCCTCCATTGTTCATCAAACATTCATTTACATCTGGAAAGGAGAAGAACTAGTAATGCCACTCAAGTTGTTATTTATTTGGAAGCATCACTGATGCAAATTTTTCAAAGAGGGAAAACTGTACAAGTGTATTGAGCTTCCGGGTTGGAATGTGGCCTATCATGGTAAAGGTAAAAGTTCCCCTCACACATATATGCTAGTCAGTTCCTGACTCTAGGGGGTGGTGCTCATCTCCATTTCAAAACTGAAGAGCCAGTGCTGTCCAAAGATGTCTCCGTTGTCATGTGGCCAGCATGACTCTATGCCGAAGGTGTACAGAATGCCGTTACCTTCCCACCAAAAGTGGTCACTATTTTTCTACTTGCATTTTTACATGCTTTCGAACTACTAGGTTGGCAGAAGCTGGGACAAGTTATGGGAGCTCACTCCATTATGCGGCACTAGGGATTCGAACCGCCAAACTGCCGACTTTTCTGATCGACAAGCTCAGCATCTTACCCACTGAGCCACGAGTTGCCCATACACCTATTGCAAAAGGTGCTGCATTATTCCTTGAGATGAGAAATTATTTCATTAGAACCAG
>JANHGC010003465.1:265121-277447 GCA_027560395.1 Boaedon fuliginosus
TCATGTTAGCTCAGGAATTCTGGGAGTTGAAGTCCACAAGTCTTAAACTTGCCAAGTTTGAAGACCCTTGATCTAGAGGCAAAGAAAGTCATAACCAGAAGCCAACATGGATTTGTCAAAAATAGATCATGCCACACAAGTGTATTGCGTTCTTTGACAAAGTTACAAAATTAGTGGAGCAGAGAAATGCTGTGGATATAATTTACTTGGCCTTCAGAAAAGTATTTGATAAAATAGACCACAACCTACTACTTGATAAGATAGGAAAATGTGGGTTAGACAGTATCACCACCAGATGGATTCGTAACTGGCTGACCAACTGCACTCAACATGTCATCTTTAATGGAACTCATCTACATGAAGGAAAGTATACAGCGGAATAGTACCCCAAGGTTCTGTCTTAGGTCCAGGACTCTTCAATGTCTTCATCAACAATTTATATGAGTGGATAGAACTCATCAAATTTGAAGATGACACCAAGCTAGCAGGAAAGCCAACACTCCAGAAGACAGGCTTAAAATACAGAAGGATCTTGACAGACTTAAACACTGGGCCCTAGCTAACAAAATGAAATTCAATGGTAAAAAAGTAAGGTTCTACATTTAGGCAAGAAAAACCAAACACACAGGTATAGGTGGTACCTGGCTCAATAGTAGTAACTGCGAGAGGGATCTTGGAGTCTTGGTGGACAATCACTTAAATAAGAGCCAGCAGTGTGCTGCAGCTGCCAAGCCAATGCAATCCTAGGCTGCATTAACAGAGGGATCAGATCAAGATCACATGAAGTGTTAGTACCACTTTATCATGCCTTGGTAAGACCACACTGGAATATTGCATCCAGGTTTGGTCACCATGAGGTAAAAAAGATGGTGAGACTCTAGAAAGAGTGCAGAGAAGAGCAACAAAAATGATTAAGAGGACCGAAGGCTAAAATATAGGAAGAACGGTTGCAGCAAGTGGGCATGTCTAGTTTAATGAAAAGAAGGACAAGGGGTGACATGATAGCAGTGTTTCAACATCTGAGGGGCTGCGACAAAGAAGGGGGTTAACCTATTCTCCAAAGCACCTGAAAATAGAACGAGAAACAATGGGTGGAAACTAATCAAGGAGAAATCCAATCTAGAACCAAGGAGAAATTTCCTGACAGAACAATTAAATCAGTGGAATGACTTGCCTCCAGAAGTTGTGGGTGCTCCAACACTGGAGGATTTTAAGAAGAAATTGGACAACTATTTGTTTGCAATGTTTCCTGCTTGAGCAGGAGGTTGGACTAGAAGACCTCCAAGGTCCCTTCCATTCTATTAATAAGAGCAATAAATTTATCAAGGACACAATTCTATATCACATGGATATACTTGATATCTGCCACAATGCAAGTTTGTTGTTTCATCTTACACAAGAAGAGAAAATCGCCTTAGCAATTTTAGATCACTGATTACCAATCTCAAACTGGCAGCAGTTTTACAGAATTTCTTATGACGAAACTTCCCATTCCATATGAAGATACCAGAGATTAAACTGAGACATCTCACAGATAAAATTGAAGCATGTATCCACACTGAGCAATAGTCCTTCTTCCTATAGCAAAATTATGAGTTTCATTTCCTTGGGGTGGAAGAGCTACTGCTTGCTCATATCTTACCTATACAGCACTGGCAGAAAAAGAGCTACCTAGTGTGTAATCCATAAAAAGTGAAATAATACCACCTTGGGAAGGCCTTGATAGGTGGATAAAAATGCCAAACCCAGTCTAAACATCTGGCTGACTGTGCGACAAACAGTATTAAAATTCAAGCAGATAAGCGCCTGCCACATAACACTGCAAACTTAACAACTGACAATTAAAAAAAAGACAAAATAGTCTTGATAGGGGACATGGCAGTTCTCGCAGACTGCAGAAGAGAAGAGAAAGAACTAGAGAAAATAACAAAATACAAAAACCTGCAAATAGAAATAGAACAACTATGGCAAAAGAAAGCAAAGATAACAGGCGCCTTGGAGCATGACTTGAACTCTGTTGATATTGACAAAACCCCCATCAATTGCAAAAGGTAGCTTTATTTGGAGTAACTTATATCCTGAAACAATATCTGTAACACCATCAAACATCAACATCTGCCTATCTCATGTCCTTGGGAGGAATTCAAAAGGTAGATAACAATGCCAAATCCAGCCTAAACCTCTCGCTTACTGGGCAACTAACAATAATTAAAAATATTGTTTTTTAATACAGTGAAACTTAGGACGGATTTGTGCTTGGGCTTTCTATACTCAGGGCATAATTAAGATTATACCGTACCTCAGCCTCTATTAAGATTATCTGAATGAAACATAGTAAGACATGGTTTTCAGTCAGGGTAATCTGTCTGGAATTCCCTGAAGTTTAATATTTTAAAGGCCAAGGAAATACAGCATGATGCAAGCCTTTCCTAATCTATTGCATCATGTAGATGCAACAGTTTTGCCACCTGAAGGTTAACAAAGTGGTATTTATTTTTAGCACTCACTAAAACACCAAATTGTCTTTTCTGGCAAGGTCCAGTTTAAGATTCTTCTATATTTCTTGCACACCAAGTACTTAGCAAAAGGTCAACACACATTGTATAAGTAGTCCTCAATTTGTGGCCAGAACTGGGGACCAGAACTTCCATTATAGAATGATGCAGTTGTGTCCAATTTTGTGACTTTTGCCATGGTCAATAAGTGAAACACTGTGGTCCTTAAATAAATCACAGGTGTCCTTAAGCAAATCCAGCTGTTACCATTGACGTTCCTTGTCCAAAGCCAATTGGGGATCTTGCAAATTGCAATCATGTGATCCCAGGATACTGCAACTATTATAGGGTCATGCCCATTATCAGGTGTCCGTATTTTGATCACATGGACATTAGGTAAATTGCTTTGGTCATAAGTGTGAGGACTAGTCAAAATAATTTTCAGCGCCACTGTAACTTTAAACTGTTACAAGATGAAAGCTAAGGACTACTTGTGGTTATTTCCCAGAACTGAGGGATGAAGATTTGGGAAAAGTTATACTGGACAAATCGTTACCTCATGAGGCCCAAGATTAAAGAGTTTTAGAGTTTTAACACATTAGAAGTTTATACTTTTTAAACATTGGCAACCTCTCTCATGAGTAAAGCGTTAGGTAGATGCGATTAAAATTCAAGTTAAGGCATTCACACAAGCATAGACATCTTTTGTCATAATACATAAGTTTGTTCCAAAATTGATTATTATTAAAGCTGTGAACTAAATCTCTGCATCTCCCTGAATAGAAAACCAATGAATGCATTAATCCCCACAATTTAAATAGCTTTCCTTAAATGCCACTCTTGTGGAATGTGCTTGTCAAAACTAAATTTAAATTACAAAAACTGCTAGAAGAAAGTCAATAAGTGTTTATATATGCTGAGTAGCACATATAAGGACCTAGTCTTGATCTTCCTTCCCTGATGTGTAAAGCTCTGAATGTGTAATTGATTGGAATAATCCCAACAATCCCAGACAGAAAATTTTGCTAAGTGCACAATCCTCACTTTAACTTCACTTGTTTCAGAGTACGATGCGATGAATAAATACAGCTTGCAATGTGAGATGAAACTATGAGGTGGCTTTCATTTCTCCCTCTGAAAATCTGTCAAACAGTTTTGTGTTTCACAAGAAAAGGGAGGTGAACAGTTACCAGTACAATGGTAGAAATGCAAGGAAATGGATGAATTTGTATACCTTTAGAGAATGAGGGAGTGATTCTAAAGCAATGTTTTTCAAATTCCCAGAATTCCCCAACCAACATGCTGAGCAATTCTCCCTGGAGAATTCTGGAAGTCGAACCCCACATAACTTAAAAAACAAACTTGCCAAGTTTGAAAAAACATTGTTCTAAATCTTGAAAAAGTCTAGTAAAAAGGTACTTGTAAATATGGTTTATTGTGAGAAATGAATTAAATTTGGAAGAACTGAAAATATGTAGTCATATATGAAAACAAGTGTATGTCCACCTTGTTGTATGAAGTATTGTCTATATACCTTTAGAGCATATAGATGTATAAGGATTAAATTGTATAACAAATACATACAGGAAGAAAAATAGCTTGCAAGGAAAGGAAAAATCAAGAAAGTCAACTGGATAAGGTTGATGATTCTCAAAAAAACAAAAGAAATTTGGACAACAAAGCAATCAATTAGTATATGGGTATAGTAGAAGGACAGTCATACATGGCAAGATAAACAGAATGGAGTAGTTTAGTAAGATTTTATTTGTTCTTTTCCTTTAGTTTCTTTTGCTTACTAGCTACTCTTTCAGCACTTTTTATAGTATTCACTTTGTAAGGAAATAACATGACAAACATAGAACATGTATGAAATGCTTCTGCAGCTCACATCACATCACATCACATAAATTAAAGATGGTCGATACCCAATGCAAAGGTTCATGCCAAATCTAATGCCCAAACTGATATTTTAGCTCATGATATTCAATGCTGTGAAGGGCAATCAACTCTTGTATTCCAAATTTAATCACAAGCAGGACAGCTGTTTAAGTATGTTTTTACCTACTTGCTATATTTCATTTAATTAGTTCACTGTGATTGGTGGTACGTCTGGTCAAGATGGAGTGCCATAAATATCTTGACTCTACCATAAGTATTCCAAGTTTAAAATACCCCATTTGAAGTCTTGAACATTTCTAGTACATGTAGTCCTCAACTTACAACCTCAATGAAACCCAACATTTCCATTGCTAGGCAAGGGGGTTAAGTGAGTTTGCCCCATTTTAGAACTTTGTTTTAGCCCAAATTATTAAATAAAACATGCAGATGTTAAACAAAGCTTCCCACATCGACTTTGCTTGCTGGAAGTCAGATGGGAAGATTACAAATGGTGATCACATGACTATGGGACAGTATAACTGCCATAAGTATATGCCTGTTACCAAGTGCCCCAAATTTCATTATGTGACTATGGAGATGCTGTAATGGTTGCAAATGAGAAAACTGGTCATAAGTCACTTTTTTTGGTGCTGTTGTAACTTTAGTCACTAAACAAATGGTTGTAAATCGAGGATTACTTGTATGGTTGAAATACCACCACCACAATTGTGGTAACATTGGAATACCCATTTTGAACAGTTTTGAACACTCCTAACCAGGATTCTTTCACATCCAATATTTTCTTTTACATTAACAAGTACACAAAAAACAAAGAAGTGTAAATTCCTATGATCTTCTGATCATTATCTATGTTTACTGGAATCCTGTGGATTTTTCACTTTAGGGCTAGAACTACATTAAAAGTTGGATGCCCTGTCCGTCCTTTCCACCAACAGCAATGCATCACATACAGACCCCTACTCTAATGCCTATGGAAGATACATGTGTAACTTGGTATTGGCACTACTTGGCCGTGAAACTTAGTTTCTTGGCCAAATTGCTAGTGCTTGAAAAAGAAGAAAGTTCTTAAGTAGCATGATGAGGAACGCTTGCTTCAGCAGGAACTGTAGATATTTAAAAACCACCACCCAAAAAACTTATCAATGTATATTTGAAATCTTTCAGGCTTTAATTAATGAGTTCCAGTGAAGCAGGGATTAAAAAAAACAAGGAAACAAATACAATGTAAGATTCCATTCCTTTCTATATCTGATGAAAGTAAGACTATAGTCTAGAAAGGTTTACAACCACAGTCAAGTATTGTAAGTTTTACAAAGTTTGACCACACATAGCATGTTTACAATGGAGTATTTGGCAGCGAAGGAGGATTACCATTTTGGTGCTTCTCAAGCGCTAAAGTTAAAAGGTTACTCAAGTTAAGCTTATAGAAAGGAAGCAAAGCAAGTGGCCAAATACTGCAAATCTATCTGCAATAATCCTAGTCATAATGTACAGTAGTTGAGTCCAAAGAATTTGTTCTAATAAATAAAACAATCTCACCTACATGTTCCTATTTAAGACATCCTGGAATTTTAGCTTGGCTTTAAATGACCTCCTCCAGCCACAAAATTAACATTTGCCACCAACTATTGCAAGTCACCATCCTACAGCACTTGCAGTGCAATCCTATTTGTGATAATTGCCTTGCATAGACTTACAGTACTAGGAACTGGGAGAACCATGAAGGATTGGAAGTTCTTAATTGTATGGGGGAGTTTCCTCCCATGTTTTATCTTCTCCAGCTGCACAGCTCAAGAAAGTTAGGCAAGCAGAGAAAAGCAGACCAGGATTATTTAAGGGAGTAGCTATTTCATGATTAAACCACTCAAACTCATTTTAAAGCATTAATTAAAACCATCACTGGCCTTCAAAACCATCTCCATATGCCAACTAAAATACTGGCGAGAACAATAAGCTGTGTGTTTCTGGTCCCTGCAGGCCATGTAACATTGCCCAAACTAGGTTCTCCAGATCTTTCTCTAGTATCTAATATCGGCATTTTTCATTTGGAGTAAGCTCCCTGATCCCTAATTTTAGGGACAGCATTCTCAGCTTCTGCTACTACAGCCATCCACTTCTGTGTAACTCCACTGACCCCACTCTCACTTGGGAGCCCAATGCTGTCGACTCTGCGGCTATTAAGTCACAGTTAGTTATAAAATGCCATTAAACCAGAGTTACAGTTCCTGAATAGAGCCACACAGAGGGAGCACATAAACATTTTACACTACAGTGTCCTCTTGAGATCCCCAGCAACAACATGGTGTGACACATAACTCTTCTTCAAGGGCCTGCCCCCCCCCCCCAGGCATATGGAAAGTTCTGCGACCAACACTGAAGAGGGTTCCTTCAGATGTACCAAACCACGGGAAAGGGGGCGGGGGAGCACTTGAGCTTTCCTTTGAGCAAAAGGGCTCAACTTCAGGGTCAAGGGGACGGCGGAGCCCACAACAGCTGTCAGAACAAAGAAAGGCCGGGACACCCTCCGCAGGAGGCCAGGTTGTTCCTCTCACCAGGCTCTCTCTCGCTCTCCCAGACAGCAGCGAGGCTTCCCAAGACTGCCACCCGAGACCAAGTGGAAAGCGGCATCCCCCGCCCTCCCTCTGCCGCCTTTCTACCCGGCGCTTCGGCAAGGCGGACTGGCAAGAAAAAAAAGAGGATTTTGACTACGGGTTCAAGAGCACGTAGCCGTTCGTGAGGGAGGGGGGAAGGGAAAGGGCTAGAATTCCTGCTCTTCAGGAGGCATTTCTGGAGAAACGAGGGAGTCCGCCGCTCCCCAGAGGCGAAGCCACCGCGCCGGCTCTCTCGAGTCCCACAGCTCTCGCCCCGCCGCCTACCCGGTTGCCAGGCGTCCCCGGGGAGAGAGCCGGGAGCCGCGCCAGCTTCCGAGCTACCGGAGCCCCCTTTACTCACCACGCGTTCCTCGCAGGCAAGCCAGCGCCAGCAGCAGCAGCAGCAGCCCCGGCCTCAATCCCCGCCGCCAGAACGTGTCCATCGTGCAGCGCCCGCGGCGCCTCCTCACGGTACAAGTTCGGGGCAGAAGGCGGACGCGCAGGCGGGGAGGGGAGGGGGGACTCCTTCCTCGCTGCCTTCCCGCCTCCGAGAAAGGTAAAGAGCGTCCCCGGGAGGGTAAGTGGGTGGAAGCGTGTGTCTGTGGGGGGGGGAGGCTTCAGGTAGGGCGGCGGGAAGCAGACAATGCAGCGGCGATGCGAGAAGGCAATTCCAGTCCGAAGCAAAAGCGCGCGCGGCGGGGCTGGTGGGGGAAGAAGCAGGCAGCCAGGAGGTGCCGGGCAAGGCAGCGCGCGTGCACCCGCGCACGCACACACCGGTGATAGTGCCGGTGAAGGAAGAGCCGAAGAACGTACACAAAGGGGAGGGCAGCTCGACGCCGCTCTTATACCAGCCTCCCCGCGCCGCTCTCCTTGCGCGCCGCGGCCGCCGGTGACTCACGGACGCCTGGGCGGCCTCTGGTTGGCTCGCGAGCGCCTCCAATCCCAACCGGCTGCCCTAATTTCCTGATCCACGCAACCTGCCGCCGCAGCTGGGAGCGTTTCGCCCGGCAACCAGCCGCTGCCTGCGCTCGATCTCTCGGCCGAAGCGGCGCCGCCGCCCCTCTGGACCAGCTGAGGAGGATGTGGATGGTGAGGCGCGCAGGTGAGGCGTTTCATCTGCCGCCGCCTGCACCCTGTTTGCGGCTGTTTCTTGGGGCTGTGTAGGATGGCACTCGGGACATGACCGTACTGGTATATGATCTTACCGGTATGTGCCGCTGGTATTAATGTCGGCTTACGTCTCAATGCTGGAGGGATCCGAAGCGGGGTTTCCAGGGAAGCGATTTCCAACCCGTCTTGTTTTTACTTCCTGGTGAGTATTGCACAGGGTTGCTGCTACGGAAGACCGCGATGCTTCGGGCATTTTCTCCGAGGAGAATCTTGACCACCACACTGAGGCGCAATTCCCCCTAAGAATCCGATGGCGACCTTGCTGGGGATACTGTAAGCCTTTTTCTATTTTTAATGGAGGTTTACTTGGTCTACTTAAAAGTCAGTCTCGGCAGTTGCATCGTTATAATTAAAGGGCAGCTTCTGTTGGTAGTAAATCTCTTGAATTAAGGTTAGATCTCTGGGGGGGAAAGTTCATAGGATTGTTCTGTTTTAGACAGGTTATGGCTTTCACCACTGTGGAGTAAGATTCTGGAGTTTGGTAAGTCATTGATTGTCATGGATAGACTTCAGCAATTCAGGTCCTTATGGATTAAGTACTGACTTGAAATTCAGGAGAAAATGCTGTGGTGGAAAATTGCAAATTTTGCCTCTTTTGGGGGGAATTTCTCAGCTGACTGTTTCTTGCAGATAGGGATTGGCACATGTTTTTTTTCCTGTACTCCATTAGCTGAGTGGACATAATACAACATGCCAAATTGTGATTACAGACTTGGAAGGGCCTTGGAGGTCTTCTAGTCCAACCCCCTGCTTAAGTAGACCATATATTATTCCAGACAAATGGGTATCCAATCTCTTCTTAAAAACTTTCAGTGATGGAGCACTCACAACTTCTAGAAGCAAGGTTAATAGTTAATTGTTCCACTGGTTAATTGTTCTCTAAGGTTTGTCAATCAGCAAGTTGTATGAACCTGGCCATTGTCTGAAAACCATGGATTGTTCTAGAATCTAGTGCACTATGTGAATGTAATTGTGGCTCATGTAGTAAACTATGGCTAATAAACTATAGTATATCATTTAAACACAGCCATATTTTGTGTTGGCAGATTCTGAACTTATAGATGGGTTGAAAAGTATAGAAAGAATATGCTTTATCACTGCATTATTAGGGTCTTACTCCTAAGGCATTTAATTACCGTAGAACAGGGCTTGATGCGTCCATGCCCGATTGATGACATGGGTTTGACACCCTATCCATAGAAGAACTCTTGAGTTTTATTAAGGCATATAGAAAAGCACAAAATTAAAGTTTGAAGTGATTTTGCAAAATTATATTGAACAATTCTGGTCTTTACATATTAGATGGAATTAAATTCCACTTTTCTCTGAATTAGAAGTATACTGTACTTGCACAAATATACTGTGGTAGAGCTACAGTGCCAGTGTACTTCAATAAACATGCAATCCATGAAAGAGCCAAGAATCTTCAAAAATTCTAGAATAACCAGTTGTCTACTTTGATGTGTCTTAACTGCGTGTTTATAGTTAACTTTATACTTACTTGTTTATAGCCAGTAATTAAATGTGATCAGTAAAGCAGTTATTGGCATAACAATGCATAAAGTACAAAATTCCTTTTAATTGAATTTCCCCCAATGGCATCTGGTGGTACAATAAACACAACTAATAAAATGAAGTTGTATGCATAGCATACTTATAGAATACATAATTTCTAAAATGGCTTGAGAATTTATAAGCACCCTGAGGTCAGGATTAGCACATATTTCCTTTCCTCTCTATGTTGTTTCATTAACTTGCTTATGTTTGTACTGTATGTGAAAGTAATTTGGGGGGAAAACAGAAATATTTGGCCAAATTCTAAGAGTAATGAAAGAAACATTAGGGGAGGAGGGCTTGGGGGCAGCATCAACAAAATTCTGACTTTTGATATTGATAAAGGAGAATATTTATAGCTCAGGGTTGAAATGAGAGGTCGTTGGTGTTCTCTGAGCTTGGTTGTTTTCTTGAAGACATTTCATTAGCAAAACTAGATAACAGCATCAGCACTCTGATGATGTTACCTAGTTTGGGTAATGAAATGTCTACAAGGAAACACCCAAGCTCAGAGAGCAACAAGGACCCTCTGCATGTAACTTATTACACTATGATTTACATTGTTGCATTTTATGAGCTGCACAATTGGGGCATCGGAATTCTAACAAATTCTAACAAATTTGGGTAATCTATTCATTGAATACAGAACTAGTTTGGTTGCAATGGTTAAAACATCAGGATAGATCAGGTAAAGCATCAGGGAAGAGATATACATTTAGTAAATAATAATAATAATGATGATGATGACAAAATCACCATCAGTCAGCTGCAGAAGGCCACCTTACTGGGATCTGTTTGCATAATCCGCTGATACATCATGCAGTCCTAAACGCTTGGGAAGTGTTCGACTAGGGATTTGTGATACAAAATCCAGCATAGTTACCTTGTTTGCTGTGTATGTTTTCAATAACAACAACAGCAGTAGCAGCAGCAGCAGCAACAACAATAATAATAATAAAATAGAAACTGGGAGAGTGTGAGTTCTAATCCCGGTTTAGCCTGAAGCAAACTGAATAACTTTGGACCAGTCACTTTGTTTCAACCCCAGGGAAGAGACAATGGCAAACAACTTCTGAAAAACCTTGCCACAAAAACTGCAGGGACTTGTCCAGGTAGTGTCAGAAAATGAAACTATAATAAAACAGAAGAAAAAAACATATTAAATAAACGAACAAAATTTGCATTGTGATGTCATGACATTTGTCATTTTGGTACCATTATGGGTAAGTAGAGATGTCTTTAGAAAGAAACTCTTTTCTTCAGTCTCCATAGCAAGAATTAATTACTGGAGATTATGAACCTGTTGTCCAAAAAAATCCTTTGGGGTATTCAATTCTGGTATTCTGAGATCTTTCAAAAGTATCGAAGCTAACCCATGAACATCAAAATGTGGTAAAGGAGTAATGCAATGTGGAAAGAAAACTTTCAGATAGAACTTAGCAATAACACTTAGACTCATATACTGCTTCACAGTGCTTTAAAGCCCTCTCTAAGCAGTTTACAGAGTCAGCATCCCAACAATCTGGGTCCTCATTTTAATGAACCTCGGAAAAATGGAAGGCTGAGTCATCCTTGAGCCTGGTGAGATTTGAACTGCCAAATTGCAGGCAGGCAGCTGTCAGCAGAAGTAGCCTTCAGTACTGCATTCTGACCCATTGCGCCACTGTGGCTCTTTGGGTTCTTCCTCATGACAGCTCTAAAGTGCTGTCATCCCATGTAGGAGCTGCACAAAGGTAAGCCAGCTCAAAAAGGTTTGACCACTTTGGGCAATGAAGCAAAATAGAGCTACGTGGCTCAGTGGATAAGACACTGAGCTTGTTGATCAGAAAGATCGGCAGTTTGGCGGTTCGAATCCCTAGTGCCGTGTAACAGAGTGAGCTCCCATTACTTGTCCCAGTGTCTGCAAACTTAGCAGTTCAGAAGCATGTAAAAATGCAAGTAGAAAAATAGGGACCACCTTTGGTGGGATGGTAACAGTGCTCTGTGCGCCTTTGGCATAGAGTCATGCCTGCCACATGACCATGGAGACGTCTTCAGACAGCACTGGCTCTTCAGCTTTGAAATGGAGATGAGCACTGTCACCTAGAGTCGGGAACTGACTAGCACATATGTGTGAGGAGAACCTTTCCCTTACCTTCATTGAAGCCCCAAGAGATGACTGAATTGGAATGAGGAACACCTCTGATGTCAACGACCAAGCAGCAGAAGTCCTGTGGTGAAATCAGAGAACTGGCACCAAAGGAGCCATTCATTATCTACTCTTCTTACCAGCACCCATGGAGAAGCAGGGGAAGTGGGTTTTCTCACTGTTTCCCCAGAGCTGCTTCTCCAAGTTCAAAACACGATGTGCCGACAGGTGGCCAAAAGCAGTAGGCTAGGCCTCCCATTCCTGAACTTCCTTTTGAGTAAACTGCATCAGACCAACCCTTTAATGGTTTTTCGTAAAGCCTTGAAGACCTGGCTATGCCGACAAGCGTGGCCCTAATTATTATCTTCCCTTCCTTCCCCTTCCCCTTGGGTATGATTGTGTGAATGAATGCGTTTGATTATTTTATATTGTATAGGCTCTCCGATTTTATTGTATGTTCGCCGCCTCGAGTTCCCCCGTAAGGGGTGA
>JANHGC010003465.1:364298-375233 GCA_027560395.1 Boaedon fuliginosus
ATCCTCCGCGAGCTGCATTGGTTGCCAATGGTCTTCTGGGTGCAATTCAAGGTGCTAGTAACAACTTATAAAGCCCTACATGGCTTAGGAGCGGGATATCTTTGAGACCGCCTTCTGCTACCACATGCCTCCCAGCGCCCAGTGAGATCGCACAGAGTTGGCCTGTTGTGGGTCCCGTCAGCCAAACAATGCCGGCTGGCAGGTCCCCGTGCTAAGGCCTTCTCTGTGGCGTCGCCGGCCCTCTGGAACCAGCTTCCAGTCGAGATCAGGACCACCCCCACCTTATCGGCCTTCCGTAAAGCCGTCAAGACCTGGCTCTGGCAGAAGGCCTGGAATTAATGTACTCTCCCCCTTGGTTGATTGTTGGTTGTGTGACTGTGTTTAGTAATGTTTTAAATTGTATAACATTGTATTTTTTATTGTTGTAAGCCGCCTCAAGTTCCCCTTGACCGGGGAAACGAGGCAGGGTATAAATCTAAATAAATAAAATAAAATAAAATATGTATGTAAACGATGCCCCCCACCAAAAAAACCAAACTCTTTGGTGTCCCTTCCATGCTATTCCAAGATACCATTCAGTTGGCTAAAGTATCACAGCAGTTTCTTCAGTTATGAGAGAATTCCTAAGTCAATGCTCAGAGGAAAATAATGCAATTCTATGCAAAGTATCATTCTTCAGTACTGAGGACCTGTTTGCAGATATGCAATGATTACAGAAAATGCACCAGCTTTTGAAGAATGGGAGGAGGGCCAATTCTTTTCCCAGCCAAGTGACAGTGTTTCAGAAGCTTCTGAACTAGCCTCACAATTAAGACTAAAAATATGTCTCTAAATAATTCTGAGAGAATTTGTTTTTAAAAGTAAACAAACAAACTAAACTTTGTTAGGTGATCCCGAGATCACATTAAAACATGTCGGACTAGTCTACTTTTCTTGAGAGGGGATAGAAATAAGTTTTAGAATTCACTATTTGGACCAAGAATACACAACCTGTTGACTCAAAAAATCTATGAGGGGGAGTTAAGGGTGAAATGGTTGCCCTGACTGCCTGGCTTGCAAAATAAAGGAAAAAACACCATAATCCTTTTGTGTGAGTCTGATGGTGACATTTGGGCTATCTGTTTTGCATTTTTAAATTATTAAAATTTAAATTCACTTTTTCTGTGAATAAACCCAGAACCCACAGAAGTCTTGATTATCTTGCTGGTGTAAATAAATTGAGAAAGCCTGAATATTGTGTTCAAGATACAGTAATATATCCCAAACGGGCAATTCTTTTATCTGTGTTCTTTGTTACAGTTTTTATTATATTTATTTATTTATTTGAGCTCTACTTACTTGCACAGAATTTCCAATACAGAATAATCATCCCACTGGTGTTTCAAGGAACCTACTAAATCCATTCCTAGCTATGCAAAAGTTCCAAGTTTTACTTTATGAAGTCCCCAGAAGAATCTTCAACGCTCACTTTCTAAAGCATTACTATGAGATAAATTCCTATTCTTTTAAGAAAAGTTTTTATGTGGATGAAATATGAAACTATTACTTAAGTAGTACAACTTTTTTCTATAACTTTATATAGATGGCAGACTGCTTATTTTGATTGAAACAAACAAACTTTCTTCTCTATCTATCCATCCACAAGCATATATGCAACATGCACACATATACACACATACAAACCTGCACCTATTTATACTCTCATTTTAGGACAATACTACAAATATTTATCTTGAATTCGTAAGCATGGTTCAAGAATATACACAAATGTTTGTTTTTCCAAGTATGTTTGTGTGTGTCTCTTTCTCTCTGTGTATACACATAGCGTAGATTTCAAATGTGATGAAGGTTTTATATATAGACAAATTTCTAGAATTCTATGCAAGGGCACCTTAATGTCAAACTATGGCATTTATCCAAAGAAACTAAAGTATTGCTAGTAAAAACAGTACCTTACCTGTCCTTATAGTTGATCACGGTATCAATTATGGCATTCATTTGCTTTGTAAGTTTAGGTGGATTGGGTGACAATTTTTCAGCTGGAGGCCTTCCTCTCCTCTTTTTTGCCTTCTCACCATCTTCTTTGCCCGAATCCTTGTCCACGTTTCTTCTCCTTTTACGTTTTTTAAGCCGAACCTCCTCTTCCATTTCTTCCAAGTTGCCGTCTTCAATTGCCTATTAATAAGGAAAACAGGAAAATATATACAGATATGTAAAGATGTGCAGAGTAAATATATATTAAATGAAGTCTAAACAGTACAAACAACTTTGTAGTGTTTATGAACTGAACAAAAGTTTATAAGTTCAAGTTGAACAAAAGAATTTTAGGGACCACCAACGGTTTTTAGAAACACAGCTATACCATTGTTCATAAGTAGTCTGATTGTAGAAAGGAAGGTCAACCTCAAAAGGTGTTTGTTGATACAACCGTATACACTCAATTAAGTAATGATCCACTGTATTCTTTAAAACAATTGCACTCAGATATCATTTTTAAGGTACCTTTATATACAGAACAATTTGAACAGAGCAAAACAAAAATCCCTTCAAAGTATATTCACACACAATCCTCTTTTTGCAAATGAGTTTACAAATAGAATTTCAAAAAATGTCTCAGTATTATACACCTAAATAACATATTTTTCCTTAAGACAATGTCAACTCACAATGCAGAAGCAGCAAACAATGCATTGTTTGATATCTAAAGAATAGTAGCGTTATGGGGTAAGAAAGAAACAACGCAATTCAAACACATTCAGACAACATATACTAATTTAAAATTTACCTGAAAATATGAATCTTAAATCAGAGCCAACAACACTAAACAAAGACAGAAGGAAAAATGCTGCAAAACCAGATCTGATTTAAAAGAAATTGTTCACACTCTCAGAAATATATGTGACAATCAGGGAATCTGAACTTAAAAAAAAATAAACAGAAGAAAAAAGCCAAAAGATGTGAGTAGTTCTGTTTTACAAGCAGCCTAAAATTAACAATGTGTTAGAGAAAGAGAAAAGAAAAATACAACCCTGCTTTTTAAAAATAAATTACATCAGCCTTTATGATTCTTTCTCAAATCATAAATGTTGACACTGTCCTTTCTTCTCCCCTTTAATATCTAAGATACATGCAAATGTGAATCAATCTTTTTCTGAGCTGAAACAGCTCTAATCGTAAGGCAATTACCTTCATTTTTCCACAGCACCAAACATGGCTAATATTTATGATCATGTGAGTGTAACAATCAATATACAAAGAGTGATTACATCCCAGACACAATTCTTTTCACTGGGTTATGTTGCTTGCAAAACATTTTGTGAATAAACCTGGTACATCAGACAAAACAGGCTGGCATGTTAAAAATGCCAGGGAGATTTCAGTCTCTGTTTCTTATTCATCCTTCGATGTGCAAATCCAACGAACAAACATGAACACAGAATCCTGAGGGAGAGACACTAACCCAGGCCTTAATAATCAAAAGACAATTTCCACCATGCTTCCACAGCATTCAGCAAACCACTATGAAGCAGCTTAAGATCTGATGAGTTAGGTGGGAAAAAAGAGAATATGAATATATCTATACATATCTATCTATATGTATGTATATATCTGCACACACATTCATTAATATTCATTTGGCTAAAGCAGGACACCCACTACACATCACAGCAGCTCCCGAAGATTATGCAAAAGAAACTGTTCTGCAAATCTTGGAAGCTAGAAATTCTAATAATAAATACAGCATGCAGGGCTGTCAACAGTTAATGTTATCGCATCTCCTTAAGCACTCATTTGTACACAGAAAAACACAGAGAACATCAGCTTTTGATGTGTTACACACCTACACATGCCTGCGATGTAGTTCTACTGAATCTTCAAGACGGCAATGAAAAAGGATATTTACCTTACCACTATCAGCAGGCCGGCTATCGGAAATCACAGTTAGTGGGGATAAAATTAACAAGCCAGCAAAGCAGCGAGCTGCTAGTCTCTTCATCAGCTGATCAGGAAAAAAAAGAGAGCTGGGGAAAGGCTATGTTTTCATATACAAGTAATTTTATTTTACTGAAAAGGCAACACTGAAAGGAATGTAGATACTCAAATCTGCCGTTTCATTCTACTACCTACCACAAGGCCCAAAGCCTTCTCCCTTCAAGCCTCTTTAATATTGACAACTACTTATCATATTTTCCCATTATTATTCCAGGAATACAAATAAAAATTATTTTTCGGCAGACTAGTTACTGATTCCTGGAAGCATTTTAATTATAGTATCAATATTTTAAAAACCCAGATATATAAATGTATATATATTTTTAAAAAGTGAAAACAGTAAAGTCTGTATTTTAAGGCTATGTAGCACCCAAAGCTGCTTCATTATTCAAAGATATTTCTAATTTGCTTGGATTGCTTTAAATAAAATTCCCTCCCCAACACCACTATTTTTTCTAACTTTCCTGGTTTAACATGCTTTGGGAAATGATCTTTTAAAAATTAAACAAATCAAATGATCTATTTTTTTCTCTCTCTGCTCAAAGATAAGCACACCACTGGTCTTTTAATTTTCACATGCTGCACCTGCTTGAATTTTTCTCTTTCAATATTTTTTTTTTGTAAAAATGATATTGCAATGGGGATTACAGATTTTCATAAATATATCCATTTTTGTGTGTTTTATAATTTTGTGAATAGCAGACAAATGCTGCTAAATTATGAAACATTTTTTAAAAAACCCAACAATTTGAATAAAAATGTATTCTCTGCATTTTGTGAGATTCGTGAAAATTCATACATTAGCGTTCATCAAATTAAAATGCTGATGTACAAGTGTATAATTTTAATCAGATGAGGTGGCGCCTAATTTTAATTTGTGATTTATATTAATTAGGTGAACAGACAAAATGTAAATTAACATCTTCTACATATGTGACACCATTTCGTATATTTCATAGTCTGCAAACCCTATATTTCATTAATGAGCCTCAGTAGAATCTACACTATTTCTCTGAAATAGATGCCACTGTACCTAATTACAAATGTCTATGAAATAGACGCTATAGTATTCAATTACAAATTTTTAATAACACTAACTTTCCATCCAGCGCACTTGTGAGCAAGTGTCTATATACTATAGTAACACTTCCTTTTTCTCAAAATCTTCCCCTGATCATTTAATACAGTTCTCCAAAGCAGACTCTGATGATATATAAGACTGACAATGCTGAATATTAATGAAACCAGTCCTAGAACTACTTATATTGGATACAATGATATGTAACCAACATCAGTAAAACACAGTTGCAGCACACTTCCCAGTTCTACTGTTTCAATGTAACACAAATAAATTTGTGATGTAAGTATGAGAGAGTCCTACCAGGCTGAGATAATATATCTCACACAAAGCAGTAAAAAGCAGCAAACCATCACTTATTTACTTTTGATTGGAAAGGGATGGAAACTGCCATTTGATTTTTTCCATTTGAACTCAAAAATATATCGAGTTATAGAAAGCAATTGGTTGCAAGCACTAACCCAACCCTTCCCCAAACCCCTTCCCTTTTACATTAGCAACATTTTTGTTAAAATGGGGGAGGCAAAAATGATACCTTGGTTGCTTCATAGCACAAACACATATTGCTAAATTAATCTGTTTACCTAACTTTATTCTCCCAATACCAATCTCACGAAGTTGGTTGGTTAGTTGACAGAAAATTAAGGGAATCCAAATCATATAGTGCTATGTTGAAACCTGAATCAGTCTCCTTTGCCCAATTCTACATTGGTTTTTAATATAATTAGATTAACTCCTTTAAAAAACAAAACGAAGTAATCAAAAGTAAAAAATCCAGAATCTTTCACATTTTTTAATTTTTTATTTGATTTATACCCCGGCTCTCTTCCCTGATCAAGGGGAACTGCTTTTATGAACTGCTAGGAGCCTATCAGCTCTTTCAGGTAGACAGGTCAAAAACGAATTCCCCAAAGACTAACCAAGCTCTACTTTATTGCTGCAGAGTACAATAAGAGAATCTTAGATGTTTGGTAAAGTTTTTCTCTCTCTTTCTTTCCCCAACTATTTACCAAACAAAATCAAGATAAATCTAGAGTTTCTTTCTGTTACACCTTCTATAATCTTTCAAGCAATTAAATCATTCATCTTGCTTACTATACAATATCACAACTTATTTATGTTACGTATGCAAAAGACACTTCCAAAATTATGGAATATGTTCCTTGTAATCTGAATATAGTCCCCAATCTGTGTTTTAAATCTGTTGTTTTAATCTAATTTTGCAACATAGTAGCCTATGTGTATTTTATATAGCTAGGTGTATATGATATCATAAAGATAGTAAAGGAATTGAAATGGAAACGGGCTGGTCACATAGCAAGAAGAATTAATGGCAAGTGGACCAAGGCAGTCATAGAATGGATTCCGCTTGATAAAAAGTGTCCACAAAATTGGATTGTGGGTCCAATTGGCAAAAGAAAGCTCAGGATCATATAGGTCGGAAACATGTGGAAGAGACCTTCATCCTGCAGTGGACAGTCGATGACTAAAACCATAATGATGATGATGGTGATGAAGATATACCTACGTAGAGTATGCATTTTAATTATTTTGCTCCCTTTTAAAAATATTTATTAGATGGTAGTACTCCTGTAGGAGAGTATAAATTGATAGTCCAGTAAAACTGCAAAATATTTTCCTGAAAGTATGCATGATTTGTGAAGAGATTATTATGTAATTATTATTACTATTATTATTTGAAATTTTCTCATATTCTTGCATCACTTGCACAGTCAACCAGATGTTTAGATTGGATTGGGCATTTTTATCCACCTGTAGTATTATTATTTATTATTAGCACCACCACCAGTAGAAGCAGCATGCTATCTTTCTCATAGTTAATGTACCATAAGACATACACAAGTTGTTTTGATTCCACAAGCATATACAGGTATCATCAGGTGAAGAAATTTTGCATCTGTTTACTTGTATATCAAATTTCTAAAGCAGCCCAATTCCAGAAGGATTCTGGGTGATGTACAGCATTAAAAATAGTTTTACTTTGTTGTTCTGAGGCTAAGCACACACTTTTCACATAAATCTCCCAAGTACAATCCCTCGTTTCTCCAGAGTAAGGGCAAGAAAGGCTGAGTATTTCAGAACAAACTGCAAGAAATCTTAGTGGATGGTGATATATAGTCCAGCAATGAAGGAGGGATAACCCTGAAGTAGAAAGACCACAATTTAATTTTTTAAAAGGCAGCTTCCTATGTGCCTAAGGGATGAGAGGAATCACAAGTATTAGCTGAGTTTGCAAGCAGCTATTTTTCAAATCATTTTGGATTCACTACTTCTGTAATGCTGCCATGTAGGTCAGCTCTTTTTATATGGCAAATAAAAGCATTGCTTTTTGTGCTTCTGTGCATATATCACATTTTATTTTAATAGCTAGAATTTCTTTGTCTTTTACTCAGCCTCTGATAAAACCACCTTTTTTAGACAGGGTTGTAACTTGTTTGGAATTCTCCCCATATCAATCATGTACCTGATTGACCCCAAGCAACTAAGTCCCAGATGTTCCATCATAGAATGCAATTGACAGGCAAGAACATTTGGGCATATTCCAAATGACAAAGATTCTCAGAAGAATTAAAACATATGGTGAAACAAGGATATAAATCTTCATGGCTCATTGCAAATGTTCATATTTTTGGATTTCAGGATTGTTTAGCAGGGCTAAGAAAATGGAAATACGGAAAGAATGTGTGTTCCAACTTCTAGGGACATACAGATAATCTTCGACTTACGATCACAACTGAGCCCAAGGGTTCTGTGGCTATGTGAGACAGTTGTTAAGTGAGTTTTACCACATTTTATGACCTTTCTCACCACAGTTGATAAATGAATCACTGCAGTTGTCAAGTTATTAACATGGTTGTTGAGTGAATCTGACTTCCCCATTGAGTTTGCTTGTCAGAAGGTTGCAAAAGGGGGTCACCTGACCTCAGGACACTGCAATTGTCATAAATATGAGTCAGTTGCCAAGCATCTGAATTTTGATCATGTGACCACATGTAACCCTGCAATGGTCATAAGTGTGAAAAATGGTCTTGAAGACACTTTTTTTCAGCACCATTGTAACTTCAAATGGTCACTAAACAAACTATTGTAAATTGAGGACTATCTGTATTTATTCAATTCCCCAATAAGTGATATTGTAACAATGGTTTTTTATATCACAAGAAATTTCACCCACTTAAGAGATGTAACTTATTACACATGATATAAGTCCAAGCAGAAACATTTACAATGCAGACAATACAAATATAATTCTGTATCTTTGTCCAAAAGCTTCTTTGTTCACTTCCAAGAAACTACTGTATGTGAACTACTTAAAAACTACTGAACTTAACTCCAGTAAGGAAACTTCTTCCTGACTCAAGTTATTTATTCATCAGCATAATTGTAACTATGTATTATAGCTAACAAAAATTTCTTCCCATCAGCAATACAACAAAATGGATCATCCAAAGGCAAGAGAAAGGTTTCTTATATATCTGCGTCCATACACACACAAACACGCAAACCAACACAGATAAAGGAAGGGAATTAATATGAAAATATTTGCATTCAGAAATGCCTGCCTGACTCTCCCTGCCTAAAGAAGATGTGAGGCACATTTACATCCTCTGGTCATTTTGGTGCACTACATTTTAGTGCAGAACAAAAGAAATGGGGAAACATTCCTCCAATCCAAATTCATCATTCCTTTATGAACTCTTTAAATTAAGGGGCCAAATCCCTCACAGAACTCGTACTCCACCAGCTCAAATGTCTCCTTCTCAATCATCCTCTACAGTTCTTCAACACCACTCAATTAAAAATTCTTCTGTTCCATTCAATTAAAAGTTAGACGAGCAAGTTTCTACTATTCCAAAACCTGAAAGGTCAACAATTTTAGTAGTATCTGATAGGGAGGTACCCGAATTACTCGTTAACTTCAGAGGGCAATTACACTTTATTCACCAGGATGTATTCTTGTATTTTATAATTAATACTGAAAAGAGTAAGTTTTACATACCCTTAACCACTGTTTCTCTGTCAAAGTATCACCGTAGTCCACATCCCGACGCTGACGGGACCCTCTCCCAAATATTTTTTCCTCTTCCTCTTCACATGTAAGTCTTTCCACTTCAGCATCGTCTTTGATGATCCAAGATGGCAAATCATCTTCCTCCATCAAGCGCGGTTTGCGTTTTGGGTTTCGAGCATCTTCCCTGCGCCTATCCAGGTCCATTCGCTGGAGAAGTGATAAATGTGATATTTAAGAAAGGTGATGGCAAAATGAATACTGGCTTTCTATTTTCTCAATAAAATTATCTGCCATGCATAGTTTAGCAAATGACCAACCTGGATTCTGCAACACCACCATGAATTCCTAGAAATATCGGCTGAACAGGAAATGCAATTAAACATCCATTCTAAGAAGCATATCTTAAATATAGTAAGCTATATACATCAGCTGTTCTAATACTGGATACTGCAAATGCAAGCATCAAGAAAAAAGAGGAAATTATCAGGATAACTAAGAAATAGTTTGCATAAATACCCAGACCCTTTAACAACAAATTTCACTTATTGCATATATTAATAGTTTTAAGCTTCAGTTCTTCCACAATAATCTTCTTTTAAAATAATATCAAAACTAAGAGCTACAACAGCTTTTGCTATCACCCAGGTGTCACAACACTGAGCTTTTCAGCAATCTGTTCTATAACCTAATTTTCAAGTAAATTAGGCTACAATTTAGTAGGACACCAATTGTACTCCTTTGCTTTCCTTTTCCTGATTCATCAATTTAGCTGATGCTCAATTTGGCAATAAATGAACATTGGAAATTACCATTCGAAAAGAAATATAAGTTTATTAAGCAAAAAAAATCTCAAACCAATAATTATTTAATCTGATTTCCTATCATTTTTCTTTCCAAACAATAAAAAATTAAAGTTCAACTACAGTAAATTCTGTTCTTGAAGTTAGGTGCAAGGCAGAGGGGTTTTGGGTGTACACATTTCTGCCTATATACACATTAATGTTACATACAGTAGAACCCCTTATCACAAACGCTTCTGACCACAACCAAATCGGGTTCCGACCAAAAAATTCACAAAATTTTTGAATCTGGTCATGAACACATACTTGGGTGGTGATCAAACACGACCCCTGACTCAGAAATTCCTGAAGATGAAACATTAGAAGACGAAGAAATCACCAAAGTTATGGAATGAATTATAGTTGTGACCAAAGGTTCTACTGTACTAACTAACTGAACACAATATGAAAAACAAAATGGATATATTCCATTCTAACCATTCTGAAATAATTATAGTCACAGAATTTCATCCCAGACAAGGGAATTATACTTTTCAGTCCTTCCTACAGCAGATTTTACAGAATGTTGACTTCAATTCCTTTTAATCAGAAAAATAATCAGCACAGAGACCACACAAACGCCTAATGAGTGTCATAAGATGTACACGTCAGTAAATTACAGAATGTTATTCTACTGACATTTCAATAGCAACACTACAAATGATGAGCTTAGCTTTAAATGTCTTAATCACATCCATTCCTATAGAAATGTTTGAGAGTAATATCAATCACTCAGCCTAAGACATTGGTCAATTAAAGCTTGACATTTTCATTAAAAATGAAGGTGAGAGACTCTTTTAGTTTTAATGAAAAATATTTACCCCAAACACTCTATGATAATATTACACATACCGGTTATCACTTTTTTCTATTAAAGATATGACTTTTTAACCCATGGTATGTGCATTGATCAATACATTTATTTATTTATTTATTTATTTATTTATTTACTTACTTACTTACTTACTTACTTACTTACTTACTTACTTACT
>JANHGC010003465.1:375735-391859 GCA_027560395.1 Boaedon fuliginosus
CAATTCGGCCCCAAAGGGACTTCAGCTGCTTGCACCATTCTGACACAAATATACTTTCTTTAAAAAAAAAAACCAACAAGGCCAGGTCATCAGCTAGTAACTAATAACCCCACCCTCTAAACATTAAGTTTCTAATCATATACAGCCTTCATTTTTAAAAAGATTTTTTATTACTGTCAATGATCTATTATTATTATGTTGGAACGTTCTTTTAGTCTGCATGTTTTTAATAGTGCTGTATAAATTTAGTAAACAAAAAAAATACATAGATCACATTCTTTAAAGAAGTCTCATTGCTTCTCTACTGTTGCTCCCTCTTGCTTTCATTTCTTCTGATCAAGATCTGTCACTGAGAACTATGAGAAAGACTAAAAGGCAGCCAACAAACAGAACAGGTGAAGAAGTAGGTCCAGTTGGATTAGCAGCAAGTATCATAGCATCCTCTTGTGGCACATATAGAGAAATGCATTTCAAGACTACTTATTAATCTAACAGTGTTTTTAGTCCAATAAATAGGTAAATGTTGTACTTTACTCAGGTTTTGTAGAAAGACATAAAAAGAATTTATTTAGTTTATGCTGACTGATACATATTGAAAAATAGCATGATCTATTCATTTGTTTCTTTTCAATTTGGTTAAAGTATATAGGCCCAAAATTCACAGAGGGATGAATAATAATTTTGCTAGTTAAAACAATGTTTCAATCTATTATATGTTGAAACGCTAGAAATGGCATCCACACTTATTATTTAACATAAAGAAGCACTTATAAAGTTGGCTTTGATAGGACATACAGATGCAATTTTTAGAGTGTCCTTTTGTTTCATACATTCCTATGTGTTAGGGATTTCACAATTTTCTACTTTAATTTATTCATTCCTAGGCTAAAAAGCGAGCTATAAAGGTTATCCAGGCAACAATTCTATCCACAATTAGAAACATGCATCACTACCATGAAAAGGTCGAATTCCTCTTCATTTCGTGCAATCATCTGATTCAGAGTTTCATCATCAGGAACTTCGTCTTCTTCCTAAAGATGGAAACAAAAATGTTTATAATTTTGTTTTCTTTCATTCAATCATGTCTGATTCTCAGAGACTGACTGGACAAGTCTGTGCAGTATTCTTGACAAGGTCTGCCATTGTCTCCTTCCTATGTTTGAAAGTGACTGGCCCAAGGTCATCTAGATGGTTTTGTGCCTAAGATGGGACTAGAACTCAGAGTCTCCCACTTTCTAGCCCAATCCCTTAATCATTACATCAAACTGGCCCCCTATTAGAAAAAAACATTAGAGTTAGACAGAGTCAATTATATTAGAGAATATACTGTATTTTTCGGAGTTTAGGTGGGTGGGAGCTGGCAGGTGGGTGGGGCTTCAGCAACATTCTCTGTATAAGACGCACAGGTATTTCCACCCACTTTTGGGGGTGGAAAAAGTGCGTCTCATACTCTGAAAAACACAATAAGTATGTGCATACACGTAGTCCTCAGTTTACAATGGCAATTGGGACTGGTCTTGCTAAGTGATATACAGGTAGTCCTCGATGTATGACCATAATTGAACCCAGCACTTTCATTGCTAAGTGAAACAGTTCTTAAGCTAATTTTGCCCCATTGTACGATCTTTCCTGCCACAGTTGTCAAGTGAATCACTGCAGTTTTAAAGTTAGTAACAGTGTTGTTAAGTGAATCTGATTTCCCCATTGGAGTCGCAAAGTCAGTTGTCAAGCATCTGGATTTTGATCAAGTGACTGTGGGAATGCTGCCATGGTCGTGTGAAAAATGGTCATAAGACACTTTTTTCAGTGCCGTTGTAACTTCAAACAGTCACTAAATGAACTGTTGTAAGTCGAGGACTACCTGTAATTGTAAAGGGCAATGTCATGGGACTGCTGGGGTAACTCCAAAATACATGGGTCAATAAGTGGGAAGTAGCCAGAGAACCACCTAAGGAGCATGGGGAAGTTGCAAGCCTATGGGGGAGGCCCTGGGACACAGAGAGTGTGCACAGGCTGGAGTCTGAAGGAGTGCCTGCATGTGAGTGCAGGAAGGGGGGCACGGATAAGTTGAGCCCAGGGAGGCCAAGAGAAGGAGGCCATGGTGAGAAGGAAGCCCAGGTGGTGGTGGGACATGCCAGACTTGCAACTTCCCTGCTGCCTTCCCCACTGACTTGTGATAAGCCAGCAGGGCGGGTTGCAAATGTCAATCACTTGACTGTTGGATGCTGCAATCATTCTAAGTGGGAGCTGGTTGCCAAATTGCTTCATGTGACCACAGGTGTGCCTGGATACCCAGAACTTCAAGGACCGATCATTAAGTACCATTCATTCAGCACTGTTACAAATTTGAATGGTCACTAAACAAGTGTTAAGCGAGGGCTACTGTTTTACATCACAAATGGCCAAAATTTTACGGGTTTGACACAGCTTCGATGCAGTCATGTCTTTTGACTTCATTTTTATTTACAGCTACAAAACAATTTTTGTAACAAGAATAAAGCCTTAACTCATAGCTAAAATAAACTTCATCAGCTTTAACCAGTGAGTCTCTTGAGAAATGGCATATCGATGTTCCAAATATATGCCACTTTCATAATCCATTAATTAGATTTCACACATCTCTTTCCGCAGTTTCTGTCAATGGTTAAAGTTAAGAGCTATCATACCTGGCTTGCAAAAATATATGTGACCACCAGAGGGCTGCCACACAACATCATAAAGTTTAATATTTTGCTGCCTTCTAGAGGTCATCCAGATTCTTGCAGCATGGTTATTGCAACTCTAGTGAAATACTAAATGTCCAACTTCTGAACTGTTTAGTACAAAATAATACAATATATATCCAGAAATTTGGATGCTTAATCTGATCCTTTAAATCATAGATCTTTCTGAACTGCAGTATTAACAACAGATGTTCTGTGATTTTCTTTTATCACCATTTATTAATTCTCTAGGGAAGCTCAATTTCTCTCCCAAGAAGGAAGATCCCACACCAAGGACACATAGAAGGATGATATATATAATGAGACAGAAACAGTCTTGTATCAGAAGAATCGTGTGTTTATATTATTTTAATACCCTGAATCCTTTGATTAAAAATACTTAAAATTAGAAGACTCCATCTGATAATGCCTTCTGTTTAATCAGAAGACCTACATTATTCAGTTTCTTAACCATGAAACTTTGCTATAAGCTTTTAAGGAGAGTTAAAGGAACCTTGCGGAATGGCCTGGTTCCTTTTCCACAAGTTACAGCTCAACTTTTAGCTCTTACAATTGCTGAATAATTCCCAGCAGGCTTAGCCTCTTTTTACAAGCTTGGATTAGTAGCATGGCTTAAGGGCAACTGCATCATTTGACAAGCCTTGGATTTCCTTCCACTCTGACAGTATCTGGCAGAGCAAAGCCACTTCTGGGTTTATAGGGGTCTGGGGCTTCTGTCAGTTCAGAGTCTACCCCTTCTGTTTCTGTTGGTAAAGCCTCATTTCTTTTCCACTTCTGGTGGAGCTAATTGTGCTTCTTCAGCTCTGGTTAAATAAGATTGATGGTCAGGGCATGATTCAATGTTCTTTTATGAACTAGAGCAGGGTGTCAAACTCGCGTCATCACGGCATTGTCACATGACGTATTGCGACTTTTTTCTCCTTCGCTAAACTGGGCGTGATGCATCTGGCCCGTGGGCCGTGAGTTTGACACTTCTGAACTAGAGCATGAATCAGGAACTAAGTGAATAAGCTTAGGAATACTGAAATTGGGAAGAGTAAGAATGCAACACACATCTATTTTTGTATAATACCTCATTTTCTTCTTCATGTTCCAATATGGCTTGGAGAAAAGCTCTTCGTTCATGGCTTGAAGATTTTTGGTCAAACATGCCAGCCTGAATAACCTTCTGATCCACATTCAGTTTATACTTTGCAGCTGCCAAAATTTTCTCCTCGACACTATTCACTGTGCACAATCGTAAGACTCGAACTTCATTCTGCTGCCCGATTCGATGAGCTCTGTCTTGGGCCTGCAAATCCTGTAGAAAATACGTTTGGTACATTTTTAACATTGGAGTAATTGGGCAAAGAAAAACATCATCATCAACATTCAGAAAAGCACTATAGACTATAATCAATATTCCTATAGACTATAATCAATAAGAATCTAGAGCTTCTTAAACATTAAGCTCTTCAAAGTCCCAATTAATGAATTCCTGGATCCATAATACAGCGATTTAAAGGAAGATGAGTGTCTTGCTATACCAACATCTCCCAACTGCCAGCATAAATCACACAATCGGATTGTGATACAGTTACTTGAATGTTCTTCTATCATAACTGGTTTCCACTTGTTCTTCAATTTTAATTTGAATAAATTTATGGTTAATATATCAGATTTATGACTGACGTATTTTAGAGCTTATCTATGTTGTACTGTTCACCTCAAAAAGAGATCCCTATTTATGGTATTTTTTTAAAAAATATAACATATTATCTTTCTCTGGAGTTTGGTTATAATACTCAACTATCAGCACCAGAATATAGTTTGTCAATGAGGCATCCTAATCCATGGTCATTGTAACAACTTAAAATGTAAGTTAACTCAGATCCTGAATTTGGAGTTCTTCTTCATAAACGTCTATGGAGATTCTCAGTCATCAAGGTCATGGTTGTCACAAAGGTGCTTTTTTAAGAGGCAACTGGACTTTCTGGTTTTTCTTTGAAGAAGTTTTGCTTCTCATCCAAGAAGCTTTTTCATCACTTCAGCTGAAGAAGCTTCTTGGATGAAAAGCAAAAGATCTTCAAAGAAAAAACAGAAAGTCCAGTTGCCCCTTGAAAAAGCACCTGTGGGATCTCTTCTTCGTAACTTCCATTTCTTTGCTATTAGAATGTTCTGCTTTTCCACCAGTTTGAGAAAATTTGATGTTGAGTATATCATTAATAAAAATGTAAGCATTTAGCTCATTCTTTCTCACTAATTTAGATCCATTACATATATGCCTGTTTATACAGCATTGCACAATAGTTTACATTAATATCGTAATCTGTATTTCAGTAAAAACTATTATATTTATACCTCTAAAAATGACATTAGTGATGACTAGGACAGGATTTCCCCTCACCAAGTGATGTAATAGTAAAACATGACTGCACTATATAGTGACATCAATGCCTGGAGTTCCAGTTATTTATTTATTTATTAAATCTATTTGCCATGGGTGGCAGCCGCTAAGCAACTCCCAGAATTTGCTGATACAGCTTCCTGCCAGATTCCCATAATCACGTAAGGCAGCTTGCAGGTAAAAGGCTGCTGCAAGGTGGGGAAGTGCACAATAGGAGGCTATGCGAGAGGTGAGGGTGTGAGGCACAGCAAGAGTTGACTTCTGGAGAAGCTGGCAGGGAAATGATGGACACAAGTTCACAGGGCACTGCAACCAATCATGTGAGCTAGCTGCTGAGCACCCAGATTGTGATCATGTGACTGCAGATGGACTGGGACGGTCCAAATTCAGTCATAACTACAAAATTGTCTTAAGTTGGGCACTACCTGTAGTCTAAATAACCAATATTCAGTCTTCCACAGCTCTTCAAAAATGTAACTGGCGGGAGTGGGCCATCTATTTGGGTGTAGGCTGTTCCAGAGGAGAAAAACCATCACTGAGAAGGCTTTTACCATGGAGCCCCTACAAATGGTGTATCCTAAGTGGTGGAGACCATAGCAAATTTTCTTTCACAACCTGCAGCCAACTTGATAGTGGTTGGAAAAAGAAAACAAAGGGGATGAATCCAGAAAAACTTAGTTTGGTGGGAAATGCCTCAGCATCTTTGATGTAGTCTAACACATTACTATTCACAGAAAGCTTTGTTTTATTACTAAAACAACACAGAAGAACAATGAATCGTAAATTACCTGGTGAGGATTCCAATCACTGTCAAAAATTATAACAGTATCAGCTGCCTGAAGGTTCAAACCCAGACCTCCTGCTCTTGTGCTCAGCAGAAAAATAAAGTATTGGGAATTGGGCTCATTGAATTTCTTCAGCAGAGTTGCTCGATCTTCTGACTTTGTTGTTCCTAAAAAAAAACACCAGTGTAAATTAAAAAAAGAATTCAGGAATTCCTAGCATACAAATATCTCCTTATTATCCAGACTTTCAAACATATGCAACATTGATCCCGGGATTTAGTTATACTGGGGATTCACCCCCTTTATCTGCAATACAGAATGAATTTGGAGGTGAGAATATATGTTGTTTGAATGTATTAACCAATAGTTCTCTTCTTATGCTTTGCTTAGATAAAGCTTCAGGAACAACTATTTTTAAGATTGTTGACATCTTAATTGAAAAATTAAATTGTTCTTGGTGAAGAAGCTGACCCTAATGAATTTGTTAACCAATTACATGAAGATAAAATCAGCGAAGTTCATTTCTAAGCCATCATGTTTGAGAGCTAGTCTGAAGTAGTGGTTAAAATGTTGGTCTGGGGGTGAGGAGTGCCAGGGTCGTCTACTTTCAGCCTTAAAAACTTTGGTGACTTTGGACCAATCACTTTCTTACTCTAACCTATTTTACAGTGTTCTTTAGAGGAAAAGGTGGAGAGAGCAGTATGGATGGTGCTTCAAGTTCATAAATGAAAGACTAGACATTAAAAGCATTTGATATTGTTGATTGTGGGATTATTTTAACAGATTAACAGAGTTGGAAGGGACCTTGTAGGTCATCTAATCCAAACTCCCGCCCAGGCAGGAGACCCTATACCATTTCTGACATATGGCAGTCCAGTCTCTTCTTGAAAGCTTCCAGTGATGAAGCTCCCACGATTTCTGAAGGCAAGCTGTTCCATTGGTTGATTGCTCTATGCAATATTTATGTATTGATTACTGATAACACCTCCCAAAGAACAAGTTCTTAAAAGTGGCTTGTTTATTTACATACTCACTTTCAGCCATTTGTATGTCACCTCTGCTTATAGTTTGGGGAACAACATTAAAGTGGATCACAATATTTTTATGGTTATTTGCATAGTAAGCACAGGCAAGTTATTCATATAGATGTTCTGCTCATAAGAAAGCAGGACATCTATTTGAAGAAAATCCAAGTGATTTCAAGTAAATCTTATTATTTACACAAGTCCTGATTGTCCTGAATACCCATCACACCGCAGGAGCAGCTGTTCCCCGTACCCAAAAGTGTCTATAATCAGGAGTGACTCAGATAATGTAGGGCTAGGTTGGAGGACAAGGTTGCTTTCCTCAAAGAGAGATCTTTCCTCAAAGAGCTGACTTGATAGAATCCTCCTGTACAATAATCCCGCTATCATCGATGTCAGCAGCAGTTTGTCTAACTCCCGTTTAGGGAAGAGTTAATTTTTATTTTTCTAACAGTTTTGTTCTGCAAAACATGCTTCTAAGAAATATGTTTTTTTCTTGAAGAAAACATCACTTTCAGTCAATGACCAAATAGAGGGAGAATATTTAATTGAACAGTATTTTATCTTTATAAATATTCATATAATCATAACCCCACCCCGCCCCAAAATCTTTTCTGCCATGGAAGATCTGTAGAGATATACTGTAGCTTGTGCAATTAACTTTAAACCTTTTAAACTTCTCCCCTCAATCCTTTATTTAGTTAAGAATATTAATTTAATTTATTAGATTTATACCCCGCCTCATTTTCCCAATCAGGGGAACTCGAGGAGGCTTCCTATGACGGAAGTAAATGTTAATAAATGTTTTTTTTATTTTTATTGTACAAAATTGAAAAAATTACAGTCAGACATGTACAAGACAATACAAACAAAAAAAACCCAAAAATATTTCTATCCATTTTTCTTTGATAACAGTGTTGATATACCCCTTACCTTTCCTATTTACACCCCATTTGTGGGTTATTTAAATTATTTCTAGACTAGTAAATATATTCACTTCAATTCTTAGTTTTCCTTTGTCTTTCTCCTGACTCCGTTGTTTTTTATTTTGTTTTTTCCATCCTTTCATACCATTGTTCCCATATTTTATAATATTTTGAGTCCCCCTTATCTTTAAGTATCATAGTTAGACGGTCCAATTCTGCACATTCCATAATTTTCCTTCTTAATTTTTCTTCAGTCGGGATATCATCCGCTTTCCATTTTTATCCGTATATGATTCTAGCTGTAGTAATAATGTGTATTGTCATATGTTTTTCCTCCTTCTTAAATTCCTCCTGGAGCATTCCTAATATACAATATTTCTGGTTCTTTTTTTAATTTCTTGTTTAGAATTTCATAAATAGGTCCACTACATATGGTAAAATGTACCTTCTATATAGTTGCACTTCCAGCAATTTGTGGAGATGCCAGGATACATTTGTTAATCAATGTTAATGACTAAGACGAATCCAAACTGGATCAGAAATATCAAGGACATTTTAACTTGACAAGAGAAGTGGAAAATGAATGTAAATATTTCTAGATTTCTGCCACATTATTATTTTGAAAGATAGCTTCAAATAATGAAAGGATGAAAGGAACATGATGTTTGAAGCATTTGTGACCTTAGTCTTGATTGTAAGATCCCTGTAAAGTATTATCTCAATATCATTTATAGGAAGCTAACAAGCTGAAACATCATTTCAGAAGCCGACGGCATGGTCTCTTTTACCATAACAATAGAGTATCAGCAAAGAAAGAATGTTCTCAATCACTGAAATGACAATGGCAATACTGTAAGTAATAAAAGTCAAGAATTTTAGACATGGCTTTTCCAGCCAAAATTTAGAGCCTTTGTTACAATCATACCAAATAGACCTTAGTTTATTAACAGCATATTAATTAATGAGAGGTATTCCTATTGTAATCTTTAAATGAACTCTAGATTCATCATGGACATTACCATCAAGTCGCAAGTAAGCAAAGTTTCGAAAGGCAAAGTAATCTTCCATAATCGTCATAAGGGATGTCATTTGACAGAAAAGAAGCACACGGTGATTAGTGGCTCGCAACTTTGGTAGAATTCGATCAAGTAGCTCAAACTTCCCAGAAGCCCGATAAAGCTCAGCGCTGTGACAAAAAACAAAAACAAAAAACCACACAAGAATTATTTTTATTTGTGCAGGTCTTTATTAACTCTCACTAAACTATTTTCCAAAATTAAACTCAAAATCCAGAAAAAGAAAAAACAGACTAAATACTGTCTGGGAGGGAGGGGGGAAGGAAGGAAGGACTAGTTTTAGAAGGAAAGATACCTTATGGCTAGAAATAATCTTTTTAATATATGGTTTTTATTAACAAACCTTTTAACTTTTTAAACAAGAGCCATAAGAGAAAATAAATAGAATAAAGAAAAATAATGAATGATGAGAAAAGAAAATAGTAAAGTAACTTAAAGTAAAATAAAGATTATAAAGATGCACCCTTCAATATCCTTGACAGCAATTATAAATACATTTATATTTTATCCTCTCTCTCTTTTCAGGTTGCATCAAAATTTCATTCTTTCCCGAAGCTACCCTTTCCAATCTTCAAATTCATAAATCACATATTTGTCTGAAAGTCTTTTTCACTTAGTTGGTCTGGGGCTTCTAACAGTGGAAAACTTCAATATTTCAATATTGAAATACTTCAATATTCAGTACAAATAGAAGGAATGGAAATTTCTATTTTATTTGTTATCTACAGACATTCTAAGTGTTCAGAATATTGTTTCTTCAACCCCTTCAACTATTACCTTTTAGTAGTTTGGACTTTTCTGAGGACATATTTCACCCTCTCTTTTCATGGTTTACATACAAAGTTATTTCTTGTATTTCTAAAATGTGTAGATATAAAAAGTCCAATTTCTTTGTGTAATCTCAGTGTGACATGACAAACTAATTTAAGCTTATAAAAGGTAACAGTTCCCCTCACACATACGTGCTAGTCGTTCCCAACTCTAGGGGGCAGTGCTCATCTGTTTCAAAGCCGAAGAGCCAGCACTATCCGAAGACGTCTTCGTGGTCATGTGGCCGGCATGACTAAGCACTGAAGGCGCACAGAACACTGTTACCTTCCCACCAAAGGTGGCCCCTATTTTTCTACTTGCATTCTTTACATGTTTTCAAACTGCTAGGTTGGCAGAAGCTGAAACAAGTAATGGGAGCTCACTCTGTTACACGGCGCTAGGGATTTGAATCACCAAACTGCTGACCTTTCTGATCGACAAGTTCACTGTCTTACCCACTGAGCCACCGCATCCTTAATTTAATTTAAATTTTAATTTAATCTAATTTTAATTTAAGGTTGTACTCTGCAGTTAATCTCACTTTACCCAAGTGATATATTTCTGAGTAAACATATCCATAATAAACTGAAGGACCACCCCTCCTGCTGTGAATCTGCATAGGTCAGCAGAAGAAACCCTTCTGAAAATATCACATAGCTACAAGCGCTATCTAGCACGTGGGAGAGGGCTTTCCTATGTAACCCCCAGACGATGGAATGTACTCCTCAGGGTGTAGGTTAGTCTCCCTACATGCCTCACAGTTTAGGAAATGAGTGGGTCTTTCATCCAGCTTTGAAATGTGAATTGAGTAGTATTTTGATTTTTTGATTCCGATTTTAAACTTCTCTTAATGTTAATTGTATTATTTTGTTTTTATATTTTTAAATTTGTATTGTTAATTGCTGTAAACAGTTCTGAATGTTTAAAGTCAGAAACAGTCAATCACCGCCTTAAAGTTTTCTTTACTTTCAAGGAAAAATATGAAACATGTGTCTCCACTGGAAACTAAAGAAATAGGGGTCTAATGTGCAGTCATGCAAAATTGAGATTTTCCTTCACTTAACTGATAGAACACCAGTATCTTCAGAAGAGATACTTTGTTGCTATTACTATTGCTTCTAAATATTTAATTGACTAAAAGTTCTAATAACTTGTTTCCCCTTAATCTGATTTGCATTTTACTTTTGTCTTATAACATAACTTTTTCTAATATTTGTGTTTCTTTTGGTATTTTGATCTTTAATTATAACATCGATAAATAATGCCAATAACCCTGGGATTTATTTGGCACTTAACAGTACATAGTTTATTAGTTTGATTTACTTTATCTGTTTATTTATTTAAACATTTATATGGCTGCCCATCTTAAACAACTCTAGACGGTTCAATTTCTTTTATCAATATATTAATTTGGTGCTTTAGAAGTGCTTTATTAGGCCTAGATCATGTCTTACTCTAATTTCTTATGCCAATGTATTTTCTGAATGATTTGTTTTAATTTGAAAGAACCCCATTTATTAATAAATTGGCCATAAATAAGTGAAAAAAATTACCCATTGATAACACCACTGGAATAACCCAAATGTTCAGCAAATGATTCCTGCAAAATGATAACAGTGAATTATTTAACTTTTCCATATTAAAAGATCCCTAAAATCCATCAGAAGATATGCTTTACAACAGGACCATGTATAAAACACTTTTCTTCCAATAATTGAAACAGCCACATCCTGTTCTAGGCCTCCACTTCGATACCCGACAAAAACATGAACAGTAAATCAAAGGGAAGTACTTAAAGACAAAGGGACAATAGGAATCAATTTACAAAGCACCCACATCAGCTGCAAAATCCTCCCAGCTTTCGAAATGAACCGAACAGAGTACTTGTACTTCTCATGTTGCAAAATACCATTTGAATGCTTTGCATAGCTCTAGAAGCGCATCACTTAAAAGGCATACATTCAGCTTTCTAGTTCCAATGTTATTTAAAACAATGGATTTCAGAAGTTATATTTTTCTTAAAATGTATAAAGTGCTACTTAAATTACATAAATTAACTGGCAAGCTACATGCAATTACTAAAGTTATCAATAAATAACAGGCAACTAACTGATTAAATCCCAAAGATATTTTTTTCCAAGAGGCAATTGGGCTTTCTTTGTTTTTCCTTGAAGACCTTTTGTTTCTGACCCAAGAAGCTTTTTCAGTTCTGTAATTGATTAAATGATTGCAACTAATCATTTCCTGGTAATCTATGAACAATTGTACAATATATGCATTCAGTGTATGATTAATAGAAAATAATGATTCATAACAGGACATGTATTTGCTTGATTATGCATTTATTTACAATTATTTATTTATAACTTCTATTTCTGTGCCTGCCAACTATTATAATGATTGTACTAATACAACTTTAAGCTACAATCGCTGGGTTGTCTCATATTGCTGCAAGTGAATGCGTGGGGACATGCAGCTTGTTCACTTCTGTTCTTTTTTCGTTAGATGTCAAGTTGTGTTTGATAACTGAACCTTGATTTCCAGTTCCTTACTCCCAAACGAGTCAAGGTTCAAAACTGGAATAAATCAAAACATATTGAATTACACATCCTAGCTTTCAGGGAAGCAAGAAGGAAACCAGAAGTCCAATTTTCAATTACTAGTTCATTAAATACCTCTGTGCAAAGCAGGAACAAATCCAACCAGCAGCTCACCAACAGTAAGCTAGGATTAGCCAGCAATTTTTGCTCAGTGGAATTTGCAAGCGCAATGGAGGTATTTTCATATTCATACAATTAAAAAAAGGTGTAAAATATTTCATGTCAGTCAGGGTGACAAAAGTCTCATGACTATATGAAAAAGTCAGTTATTTGATGATAGACAGGGACTTTAATTAGTCATCAAAAACAAACTTTCTGATATCAAGTAATTGTTCAGAAATTCCAACATTTAGTTGATCTATAGTGAAACTTTTTTCAAAAGATCTCACTGAAAGAATAGAAAAATGATACTTTAAGAGAAAGTAACAGCTGTATGAATCCCTCTAGAATGAAATGATGAAATTAATTTACCTCAATGTGTTGGAACATATATGGATGATTGCATATTTTCCTCAGCTGCATGATGGTATTCATGAGGGTTTTGGCTCCACCTTTTCCCTGAGGAAGTGACACAAAGGTAGTTATGAATTAATAAAATTTGAAAAAACACTGTTCACTTAATATATGGCATATTTACCATATTACCATATTCACAGCATAGTATATATGCTTGTTCTAATATATTATCTAGAGCTGTGCAGTTCTTTTGAAAGAGGTGCTTTGCAACAAAAAATGTATATATAAACATAACTCTGTGACGTTCCCAATTTTACAAATGCTGTATGCTCAAGCCAGCAGCCAGTTGAAGGGACCTTTTTGTGAATCATTTAAAGCAGCTGTGTCTTCTTCCAAAATCCTATGGTTGTTTTGGAATATATTCTAAAACTTACTTTTCAGACAATTACTTAGGCTTGATATTTTCTTATCCAAATTCTAAATTACCTTTTGTAACTAGTCATCTATTTCTATTAATTCACAGTACTGGTTGTCCTCAGTTTAAAGCACTACAGATTCCCTCCTTTTTCTGTTTTAATCCACCATCTGTTTGCAACAATCTAGGTCTCATATATAATGAATTCTACTTTTTTTGGTAATGTTTTTTTTGCCCTAGTTATACCCAAGAAGGTATAATTTGTTAGAATTACTTTTTTGCATAGGGGAGTTTTGTGCTAGAAAAACCAAGATGTCAGGAGTCTTCTCACCTTCTTGTCTTTCTCTGAGCCATCAGTAAGGAGGATTCCCTTGGCTTGCATGTGACGATACAGAATCTTCTGTAGGGCTGACATATCACACTTTATCACGTATTCAACCTTGCACAAAAACAGACAATAAATATTAAATAATGCAGCTTTTTCAACTTTTAAATGAATTTTCAAAAGTATTAAAACATGGGTGTCAAACTCATGTCATCATGGCGTCATCCAGTGACACATCGTGACTTTTTCCCCTTCACCAAACCAGGTGGGCATGGCCAATGCATGACATATCTAGCCTGTGGGCCGCAGGTTTGACAGCTATGTTTTAAAATGTCTGCACTATTTAATACAAAAAGTTATATTTACGTAAGGATTTACAAAACAACCTATCCAAAGTTATAAATAAGAATGCTAGCAAAAATAGATTATGTTGGTTCTCAAAAACTGACTTCGGAGGGGGGGAGTAATACAGAAAAGGTTAATTCTCTAATTGTGCTACGTCACAAACATATTGCCTGATCTATCCTATCTGTTTTACCCATACTTATTCCAAAGGTTAATTGTTTACATTTTTATTTAAAATGTGTATTATTTTCTATATGGTCAATGGAATAGTGATTGATGTAATTGGAAGATTATTACCGTGTTTCCCCGAAAATAAAACTCTGTCTTATATTTTTTTTGCCACCAAAAAAGGCACCAGGTCTTAATATTAGGGGATGTCATCCACTGACTGACCTATTAGTTGGGGCACACATATATTGGGTGCATGTGTAAAAATCAAGCTAGGTCGTATTTTCAGGGAAACAGGGTATTATTGTTGTTATCAAATTTACATGCTACCCATTTCACAATTCAAGGAGACTCTTAACAGTTTAAATATAAAAATACTTTTATATAAATCTAAAAACAGATTAAAGTTACAAAAGCTAGAAGAAACTTTTAAAAAAGATTTAGGAAGAGGTGAGGACGCCTTCTCTGGTAGTGTACCAACTACCTCCAGCCAACAGCTTCTTCTTCAGGACCCCATGCCAGCCAGCATAGCCAGATTTTAATGCTTTTTCTGAAGGCTAAAAAAAAGAGAGTGGATTTTACTTTTCTAGCAAGATTTTCCAAAGGATGAGGACCATGGCAGAAAAGGCCCTTTTCCTGGATCCCAGCAGTCAAAATTCCTTGGCTGATTGGATTTGCAGTAGGGCCCTTCTGCCAACGTGAGCAGGGCAAATCAATTCCATTGGGGAAAGATAGTTCTGCAGATATGCTGGGTTTATATCATAAAGGTGAGAACCACTACCCTAAATTGAACCCAGAAGCAGACAGGCAGCCAGTGCAGTTTGCGTAACATGTGCCACCTTAGGGGCCTCCAAAACTGTCTGTGCTGCTCCATCCTTGACCAACTATAGCTTCCAAATAAACTTCAAAAGTAGCCCCATGTACAGCGCACTGCAGTAATCCAAGCAGGAGGGCAAGAGCGACTGAACAGAGTCTCACAATGCAGAAAAGGGCACAACTGGCACACAACACAAAGTTGTGGGAAGACTCTCCTATCCAGAAGTGCTATCTGCTCTTTGAGCAGGAGATATGGGCCTAGCAGAACCCTCCAAGTTGGATACCAAGTTCAGTTGAAGCCTGTTGTCCCTCACAAGGCTTCCACAGCCTCCAGGCACTACCGTGTTTCCCCCTAAATAGGACATGTCCTGAAAATAAGCCCAAGCCCGATTTTTGGGGTGAGTCTAAATATAGGCCCCTCCCCAAAAATAAGGCCAAGTGAAGGGGGTTGCGTTAAGCACAGGAGGCAGCCTTTCCCTTCCCCAGGTCAGCTAATGGCAGCTGGGGCCCTTAATTGGGACCCGTGCATCAGCTGAGCTGATTGGGAGCTGCCTCTCTGCGCCAGCCCTGTTGCGGAACCTGGCGACCTGGCAGCCGCGGGTTCCTTGTCGAGTCCTGATCTGGGCTCACCATGCCTGGGGGGTGCACAGAGCTGCAACGATCAGAACTGGCAATGGGGTGGCGGTGGAGGATGGGTTTTGGTTTTTTTTACTATACTATTACTTACTAAATCTGGATGGGAGGATTACTTTTGTTTAAACACACCTTAGGTTTGAGCTATGTTGAAGAAGCGAAACGATCAAGTAGCTAATAAGTAACCTGCCACTTTAACAGGGCAAGAAATGCAACAAGGCACCCTGGAGAGATCTCTCACACGCCTCCTTCCTCACATACTCTCCGCGTCTTTCCTCCCCTTCCCTCTTCCACAAAACCGGCCGCTGTCATTAGAAGACTGTCAGAACGTTGGAGTCGTCACCGCCCACTCCAGCAGCTGCCAGATCACAACCAACAACTGGGCAGTGTAAGGTACCAATCTCGGAGAAGCAACCAATACAGGGGCAACTCTCCCCAAAAGCCGAACGTGGATGTGGCTGGATCAGCCAATGGGAGTGACGATAGCCTACTCGTGCTTCTTTCACGGCAAAAAGGATTTGGCCAGGACCACCTGGGAACAATAACAGGGCCTGTGTTGAGCGCGAGCGGATCCTAGGGGGTTGGCTGAAGCTTTTCCACCAGTGCTCAACTCAGGCACTGTTGGTGAGGAGCTG
>JANHGC010003466.1:32264-43841 GCA_027560395.1 Boaedon fuliginosus
AATTGTAGGCTGCAGCAGGCAGGGAGGGAGCAAGGAAGAAAGGAAGGGAGGAAGGGAGATAGAATGAAAGAGGAGGGAGCGAGGGAGCGAGGGAGCGAGGGAGGGAGATGGCAGTCCCATAAAAAATTACCCGGGCAATGCCGGGTCATCAGCTAGTATTCTTACATTCTTTAAGAGGACTCTGGTCATGTCGTGTGTTGACAGTTTGCCACGCAGGATCTCCAGCTCAGAGATTTCTCTGTGAACATCAGTGTCTTGTTGGTACTTGGGGACTGTCAGGATTGCGTCTCCTGCAGAAATTGAAGCAGGAACTGTACATCTCTATCAAGTGAGGGGGGGGGATTGTACACAGATGCCAGGAAAGCAATGTACATAGTCAAGAGCCATAAATAGCGTTCGGCACTCTCCATCACTCCAAACCTCAAAGCAGCAACGTGCCTTTTCCGCCCATCCCCGGCCATAAAAAAAAGGGGGGGGAATAGCCACAGCCAACGCTGAGCATGTACATCACAATGGAGATAAACGGGGCTCCTGGGGCCGCAGATCAGAATCGGGACAATAGGCAATATCAACACAACACAATCCTTTGTAACAGCCTGCGCAGCAACATAAAATGTGGAGGCCCCCGCAGCCGTAGGGCAGCCCGTGGTAGCATCCCTCCGATAAGGCGAAGGAGCCGTCGTCTGATTGCCAGGCTTGACAAAGCCATCACTTCTGCCAGATAATTTGATATCCCAGGCACAACAGGGTCCCTGCGCAGAGTTTCTCGGAGAACATAAGCAGTCTCTCAACAGAGTGGTGCAATGGCCTAGATTGCCTCGCCTCACAATCAGGAGGCTGTAAGTTCGATCCTAGGTAGAGGCAGATATTTCTCTCTCCGAGCGCAATAAGAATGTATCTGCTGAACAAAACTCCGCACTGGCAACAGGTAAGGCATCTGGCCAGTAAACACTGTTAGCTCCATTCAGTTGCCCAGACTCCACCCCGCAAGGGATTATGGGTTCATTAAATGAAGACAATAAGCAGTCCCTCAACCTCGTGTTATTTAGCGTATGGTAGGAACATGACAAAGAGAAGTAAACTCCATACACATACGCACAATCCACATAATTATATCCAGAACTTTTACGGGGCTATGGCAGTGGGCTCATAATTGGATGTCCAGTTCAGCTATCCAAGCAATGGCCTCTGTTGTTGCTCCGTGCAGGTCTTCTAGGGAACCAGAGAATGCATGTCGTGGGCACAATACATTTGAACAGTTTGTGTATCAGCACCACAATCGCAATCAGGGGAATTTTGCCATCCCCACTGATAAAAGGCAGAGGCCCTTCTTCTAGTATCGCACCTCATTTTGTCCAGATAGAGCGAGGCAGATTAGAAACTGGTGGTTTTGGTAAGGGGGATCACTAACGGTCAGACCTCAAGGAGGTGACTTGGACCAGTCCTCTCTCCAGGCATCCACGGGGTTAAACTTGGTACAGATGTTAGTGAATGGCTGTTTTCCATGCTGGCCCACAGGATTTCAATCTTGTGATGGCCTGCGCATTATCCTGGGGATTAGGGATGACCTTGCTGTTCAGCATCCTTGACTACAGCCAAGCAAGAGCAATTTGCCTTCTAAAGTGGGACGGTGTGATGTTGCTGAGTCCTAATACCCAGGGTGCAGGGGTGGAAATACAGGTATGGGCCAGGTTGGGACAATGATTAAATTTGATTTCATTTTGATTTAACGAAGATCTACAAGGCTCCAAGGACATTAGGGAGGGCTGATCTTAGCCTTTTGTTTTGCAGTTATGCAGGGACTCCAGGCTCACCCTGAGCTTGAACCCACCTCTCTGCCAGGCTGGGTGTTGACCAACAGGTTGTAAGTCCCCTTCTTTCCATGCTGTTGTCTTCGAAACAGTTGCTAAATGAATGGTTGTAACTCAAGGACGATTTGTATGTAATTAACATTTTGATTGATGTATTGAATCAATGAGCCAGTGGAACAGGTTGCCTTCAGAAGTCATAGGTCCTTCATTGCTGGAGGTTTGTAAGAAAAGACTGGACAGCCACATGTCTGGAATGATAGGGGGTTGTACTAGAAGACCTCCGCGATCCCTTCCAGCTCTATTTTGATTGATTGATTGATTGATTGATTGATTGATTGTATACGTTATGAGCAAGCTGTGAAAATCGGATGGCCCCTGGCTTCTCACCCTTGTTTTCTTTCTTCTCTCCTGTCTCCTCTGCAGGTAAAAGATAGGATGGTGGCGGGGAAGTGGAGCATGTATTGCCCGATCTTGGCCTGTTGGCAGCCGATTCTCATCTTGATGTTGGGATCCATCCTCTCAGGCTCTGCCACGGGTTGCCCACCCCGCTGTGACTGCTCTGCCCAGGAACGCTCGGTGACTTGCCACCGGAAGCGGTACATGACTGTCCCCGAGGGCATCCCCACCGAGACCAAGCTCTTGGATTTGGGGAAAAACCGTATCAAGACTCTGAACCAGGATGAGTTTGTCAACTTTCCTCACTTGGAGGAGTTGGAGTTAAACGAGAATATTATCAGTGGCATTGAGCCCGGGGCTTTCAATAACCTCTTTAACCTCAGGACTCTGGGTCTCAAGAGCAACCGGCTCAAACTTATCCCCCTTGGGGTGTTCACGGGACTCAGCAACCTTACCAAGTTGGACATTAGCGAGAACAAGATTGTGATTCTTCTGGATTATATGTTCCAGGACTTGTACAACCTCAAGTCTTTGGAAGTTGGGGACAATGATCTTGTCTATATTTCCCACCGGGCTTTTAGTGGCCTCAACAGCTTAGAACATCTGACCTTGGAGAAATGCAACTTGACCTCCATCCCTACGGAAGCCCTTTCTCACTTGCATGGCTTAATTGTGCTACAGCTGCGCCACCTGAATATTAACGCCATCAGGGATTACTCCTTTAAGAGGCTGTATCGACTTAAGATCCTGGAGATTTCACATTGGCCCTATCTAGACACCATGACATCCAACTGCCTGTATGGACTCAACTTGACCTCTCTGTCCATCACCCACTGCAACCTGACGTCAATACCTTACGTCTCCTTGAGGCACCTGGTCTATCTCAGGTTTCTGAACCTGTCCTACAACCCCATTGTCAGCATCGAAGGCTCCATGCTTCACGACCTCCTCAGGCTTCAGGAGATACAGCTGGTTGGGGGTCAACTCGCCGTGGTGGAACCGTACGCCTTCCGGGGCCTGAACTACTTACGGATCTTGAACGTTTCAGGGAACCTTCTGAACACACTGGAAGAATCAGCCTTCCACTCGGTGGGGAATCTGGAAACCCTTATCATAGATAATAACCCTTTGGCCTGTGACTGCCGACTTCTCTGGATCTTTCGGCGTCGCTGGAGGCTGAACTTCAATAAGCGGCAACCCACCTGCGCGACTCCAGAATTCGTCCAGGGGAAACAGTTCAAGGATTTTTCCGAGGCGCTCCTGCCAAACTACTTCATTTGTCGCCGGTCGCGGATACGGGACCGCAAGCCCCAGCAGATCTTTGTGGACGAGGGCCACACTGTGCAGTTCATCTGCCGTGCAGATGGAGACCCCCCTCCGGTCATCATGTGGCTGTCGCCGAGGAAGCACCTCATCTCGACCAAAACCAACGGGCGGCTCACCGTCTTCCCCGACGGCACTCTGGAGGTGCGCTATGCCCAGATTCAGGATAACGGCACCTACCTATGCATCGCCAGCAATGCCGGAGGCAACGACACCATGCTGGCTCACCTGCACGTCCGCAGTTATTCCCCCGACTGGCCCCACCAACCCAATAAGACCTTCGCCTTCATCTCCAACCAGCCGAATGAGAGTGATGCCAACAGCACGCGCGCCACCGTGCCTTTCCCCTTCGACATCAAGACCCTCATCATTGCCACCACCATGGGTTTCATCTCCTTTCTGGGGGTCGTGCTCTTCTGCCTGGTGCTCCTCTTCCTCTGGAGCAGAGGCAAAGGGAACACCAAGCACAACATTGAAATCGAGTACGTCCCACGGAAATCGGATGCGGGCATCAGTTCCGCGGCTGATGCGCCGCGCAAGTTCAACATGAAAATGATCTGAGGATGAAGAACCAGAGGACAGAGACAACCCTACCAAGGACAGTGGGCAGGGTTCTTTTTATCAAATGACGATGGCGACCACAAACCGTCAACACAAATGCCAACCTCTCTTCTCTCCACTCCACTCTCCCAGCCTCTTCCTTCTCTCCCCACAATCCCGCATCACTTCCTCCTCCTCCTCCTCCTCCTTCTCCTCGTCCCCCTTTGTGAAAATGTTCTGCTGACGTCTCCAGAATCTCTCCTGTTTGTAGGACATAACTCTGACGGACTTCTGTGTCAATCTTAAAAGACAGCAGCAAACTGAAAAACAAAAATTCAAAACAACAAACCATAAAAAGTTACGTACTTCCTCTGTAACTTTTGATTTCAATAATTACGGATTTTTATGAAAACTTGAAATAATAAAAAAAAAAAACCTATTTCCTATAGCTAGTTGGAATGCAACATCTTGACTTTTTGATCTGTGCCCTTCCTTTTCTTTTGGTTCCTTCCTTTCAAACCTGGATCAGGGTGGCTCCTGAGACAGCTCAGATAGAAGGAAGGATTACCTGTTGATAACGAAGGAACCTCAAGGGGAGGTGATATATAGCCCTCGAGGGGATATATTTTATTTTATATTTAATATTTTATTAGTGTTCTGTCTTTCTTGAACCATTGGTCTTTGATTTGGGTTTCTCGGATTGAAGTGTTTGCAAAGGTACAGGAAGGATGGGTATCCAAGGAGAAATATATGTCCATAGTGTACAGCTGGAACCAGTTGCATTCCAGATGTTGCGATGGAATCTCAACATCTTCACCCAATACAGCAGGAGATGTTGGGGGCTGCATATGTGGGCCTCCTCCGATGTCAGTGGGCAAATTTCTTAGAATGACGCTGTAAGAATAGAAACCTCTGGTTTGTATGATGGGAGGTTCAGCAACATTTGAAGTCCTTGTTATTCTGAATGGTGTTTCTCCTCCCTTGTCAAGGAATTCTTGATCCTGATTTAGGTTATCCCTATTCCATTTGGCCAGATTAGGAAACAACCAACCTCAGGGAGTACCAAAGACCCCACATTCAACCCCAAGCTGCAAATATTCTCTTCTTATCAATACCCCAATAAGTTAGCATTGTTGACCTCCTTGGGTGTGGGTCCAAATCCATGTCCAAACTCATAAAATTCTACTAGCATCATACAGAATTACACATCCAGCCACCTTTTGAACCAATACCAGTTGGCCAGGCACAGATTAATGGGGGAAATGGCCCCTTTCTCCATTTAAAATAAAAAACACACTTTTTTTTATTTTAAAGGGGGAAAAAAGAAGAAGAAATGTAACGTAATAACCGAGGAGCATTTTTGTGGCTTCCATTAACCTTGCTTGCTCGGCCTGAATTTTCCATTTCGGCCCTGGAGGTCCCAAGACACCCATTCTGCATTTGCAAGCTGCGAATGACTCAGCCTGTTCCAGAGAGGAGCCAAACAAGGCTGGGTCTTTTTCAGCGCATTTCCCCATTGATAAAAGCAGCCATTTGGCCCGGTGCACCTTTCCAAGAGATCCTGGAAGCTCTGGAAGTTTGGTATAGAGGACCTTAGGGGGAAAGGGATGACGTTAAGGCCCAGATTGTGTGTGCTGTCACAGAAGAGGCTAAACCAGAATTTTTCTTTCTCCAGCCTGGCCCCTTTTGCAGGAAGTAGGTTTGACCTTCGGTGCCTATTTCTCCCTCGCGAGTCCCTTCTGCATTAGAAGAGCAAACGATGTTGCCCAGAAAGTGCATTTATTTGTTTGTTTGTTTATTTATTTATTACATTTTCATGCTGCCCAACTCCCGAAGGACTCTGGGCGACTTACATCATAGATAGCAATAGCACTCAGATGTTATATCATGCTTATCAGAGCTTTACAACACTCCCCAAGCGGTTACAGAGTCAGCCTGTTGCCCCCAAACAATCTGGGTCCTCGTTCTACCGACCTTGAGAAGGAGGGAAGGGTGAGTCAACCTTGAGCCTGGTGAGATTCGATCTGACAACCTGCTGAACAAGTCAGCAGAGAAAAGGCTGCAGGGCTGCATTGAACCATGGCGCCACTTAAACAGTCTTAGAAGGTAGAAGCCTCCCTGAGGAGGGAGTTGAAAGGAATTGTCATAGGTGGGGCAACTATATTGGGCATCTCAGTCAGGGTGGGGCTGTTTTGCTTAACACAGCCTAAAGCAGAACCTGAAGGAGAACCCAGCCAGAAGGACTGTTCTATTAGGAATGTTCTATATACTACTGGTAGATTTGGGGGTACCCTCGTTGAAGTAAGGTTGTTCCAAAGGAGAACGAAATGCAAGTGTTTGGAAAAGTTTGGGAACACAACATAGGTTACTATTCACCTGGTAGCTTGGGTTAGGGGATAGGCATCATGGCTTCTGTAAGAGTTCGGGAGAGGGTCAAAAATGTCAAGATGGCTACCTTGACCAGGCCATCATCTTAGATTCCACACCTCCTATGGACATCATGGAGCTGTCATGAAGAAAGGGGAGGTCTTTCTATATCTCAGATCTTCTCCAACCAAGCAATGGCACCTTTGGGGGTTGAAGGGTCAACATTGATCCATTAAGTGGTTGCTCAGCTCCAGAACTGCAGGTCTTGCCTCTCTCTTGGTCCTCCCCCAGAGTGAAATCTGACCTTGTGTCATGAATTGCCTCAGAGCAATGGATTGGTTCACCTCAAGGAAGATCCATTATCCTGTCTTCCCTCCTCCTCTCCCCCCATTCCCCCCACCCGGCAGGTGCCTAGATTACAAAAAGATACCCCTTTAATGAGTTGAATTGATTACAAGTCATCTTGTGGTCAAATCCATCAAAGTTCTTGAGAGATGTGTCGAGGGTCATCAATTTATCATCTCAGTGGGGGAGCAGAATCGGCGTTGCTAAGCAAAGGGGTTGCTAAGGGAAGGGGGGGGCGATATGCCTGATCTCAAAGCCTTTTTTTCCCACGGTCGTTAAGCAGATCGCCACGGTTGTTAAAGTAGAACCATGCAGTTGTTAGGCGGATCTGGCTTACCCCGTTGATTTGCTGATGGAAAGCTGCTCCTAAGTGGTGATCCGTGACCCCATGACACTGCATCCATTGTAAATACAGGCCTGGGGACGTCACAACAGTCGTACGTGCGAGGACAGGTTGTGAGTCATTTTTTTTCAGTGCTGTTGTAACTACAAACAGTCCCTAAATGAATGGCGGTAAGTCGAGGATTACCTACAGATAGAAGATGTTTCTGGATACTTTCTGACCCCATTGTTACCGACTGAGAATTTTCTCCCAAAAGATGTTTTTGTGACCTTCTGATCAGCAAAGTCAAGCCAGGTTCATTTAGCAACCATGTTACTAACAACTGCCCTGATTCACTTTACAACTGAGGGCAAGAAAAGTTGTAAAATGGGGCAAAACTCAGCCGTAGCTATAGCCCTTAGACTTTATATAACGCTTCACAGTGCTTTTACAGCCCTCTAAGCGGTTTGCAGAGTCAGCCTCTTGCCCCCAGCAATCTGGGTCCTCCTTTGACCCACCTCGGAAGGAGGGAAGGCCGAGTCAACCTTGAGCCTGGTGAGAATCGAACTGCCAAATTGCAGGCAGCCGGCAGTCACGCAGAAGTAGCCTGCAGTACTGCACTTTAACCACTGCGCCACTGCAGCTCATATGTCTCATCGACAACATACATTTTGGGCTCCATTGTTGTCGTAAGTCGAGGACTGCCTGTACAGGATTTCTAGCCAGCTGGGACCATCGCGCATGCCCTGTGCATAAAAACATCAGAAGCTTCATTTGCAGCAAAGTAAACTCTCGGTTCAGCTACAGCCTCCTTCGTTGAGTGTTGCTGGCCTCCTGAGGTCTTTGTTCTGGCTCTTGTTTGGTCCACCAGGATTTAAGCACTGCTTCCTTGGTAACCAGACAAGCAAGCGAGCATCATCTTTAGAGGAGCACAGAGGTGACATCAGAGAAGGTAAGCAAAGTCCATCAGCAAAACACCTCTGTCCGGGAAAGCCTGAGAAGGAAACTGAAAATTGCTCTACCTCGACTCTCATAAACCAAAGGTAGGTGGGATTGAAGGAGAATAACCGGTCCCTTATCAATCAGTAAGCTTCCATAGATGAGGATGGGCTGGGAGGAGGAGGGGTCCTCAGTAATGGTCCAACTCTTTAGCCATGGATCCATACTGGCTCTCTTGAACTTTACTTAGTTATGAAATACATTTATATGGCTTCCCAATTCACAGGCAACTCCAACTTACAATATTAAAAATCCACAACATAAAAAACCATCAACTTAGCCACCTACTCCATGGCAACCCCAATCCAATGGATTCAACCTTTTGATCAGTCCCATCTCCATTTGTGGTTTCCCAGGCCTGCTGACAAAACCATGTTTCCATGGCCTTTTGGAAAAGCAACGAGGTGGGGCCCAGTCTCAGCTCAAGGAGAAGAATGGTCCATAGGAAAGAAGCCACCATTGAGAAGGCATCTTTTTCATGGCCCCACCAGATGGACATCCCCAATCCATGGGACCTGCAACATGCCCTGCCTTTCCACTCTGGTGGGCCAGGTGGATGTCATAGAGAGGTGATCCTTCAAATACTACTTATTTAGTTATCAAGAGGCCTACATGAATCAAGGTATGGTCAAAAGTATCATGACGGCCACATCACTGTGATCAAAGCTCAACCCATTTTTTTTAGTATCCATCACACATACCAGGCACATAAAGAATAGTTGAAGCTTCCATCGCACCTGGCCATCCCCACCTTGACTGTGTTGACCATACTTTGTATGAATATTGTGCAATCACCTCCCGTCTGTCCAATGGACGGTGGCCTCTCTGACTTCCCACCATCCATGATAGATTCCCAAGGAATCTACAGGGCCTTCAGAGAACAGTCAGAGGAAGGCTTAAAAGCAACAGAGAATCCTATAGTTAGGAAACAATGGACCTCAATGAGGAGAAGAGCATCTTCTAGCTCAGGGGTCCCCAGCCCCCCAATCCATGGACCAGTACTGTGCCATGGCATGCCAGAAACCAGGCCACACAAACTATCAAAGCTCCATCCAGATGGCAAGATGGTGGGTCACAGTGGTAAGACGCTGTGCTTGGGTACCACTGAGGTCGACAGCTCAGCGGTTCAATTCCCGAGAGCGAATTTCCTGCTTGGGCAGTGGGGGCTGCTTGGGCAGGGGATTGGACTTGATGACCTAAGGTCCCTTTCACCTCTATTATCCATTATCTGTTATCCATGGGATGCAGGCAGCATGTGAAACTACGCCCCCTCCGGTCCATGGAAAAACCTCAAAATCGGTCTCTGATGCCCAAAAGATGGGGGGGACGTTGTTCTAGCTCTCTCAAGGACAAACCATCATCACCCCCAAATTATTTTAAAACATGAAAGTAACTGAGAAAATATATGAGTGACGGGCAGATGGATATCAGCATAATGCAATGCTCGGTCATGGTTTATCCTTCCATTGTTTGTCACAATGTTGGTTTCTATTTCTTGAGTGATGCAACGTGGGCTGTTACCATCTCCCTTTTTTGGGGTGGGGGGGCAACGATGAGGTTAAGCCCCTTGATTTAGGGATGGTCCTCCTGCCCCCGTAGAAACCCAACTGCCTTGTTCATTTATTGCATCACAACTCATGCAGAAATTCAGGGCTTCGAAGTAATTGGTTATAAATATAATCTCAGGACCATGAATACGGTCGCTTGCTCACGAACAGGAGCCAAAGGATCCATGTTTTTTTTCCTAGATGGCCATTAATATGGGCAATTGACCGGGACTCTTGTAATTGACTTTCAATTCCCCTTTTTTAATACTGTAATTAAAGAAGCTAATTCATTTCTGCGTAGAGCATACACCTCCAGCACTTTACAGCAGGACACTCTTGATCAAAGGACAAAATTGGAAAACGTCATTCGAGATCACTTAAGATGCTGAAAATACACCGCCATGTGGGGTTCCTGATGCTCTCTGAGCTTGGTTGTTTTCTTGCAGACATTTCATTGCCCAACTAGATAATCACATCAGTACTGTTCTCTGTCTATATACAAATGGCTTGCAGTGTTGATATGGGAATGTTCTGGGTGGTTCCTTGATTAGGTTATTCTTAACTGTCTGGGTTGGTGGTTCCTTGATGGGGTAGTGTTGGCTTCTTGATTGTTGGTCTGGTGCTAATCTTGGTGTTTAATCTCCACTCATCTGGGGTGTTGGTTGTTGGTGATGTCTTTTGGTGAAATCTTTTGGTCTTTTTGTTTCCTTTTTGGCTTTTTGGTTGCCTCTTTTGAATAGTATGTAGATGTTGTTTATCTCTATGTACCTACTGATGGCTGGTTTTATATACAAGGGCAGGCCACTGTTGTTTCTTTGTTGGGTAATGAAATGGCTGCAAGAAAACAACCAGGCCGAGAGAGCACCAAGGACCCCACAATCCTCCTCCTCCTCCTCCTCCTCTCCCTATTAGTACTGATGATGTTACTTAGTTGGCTTTTTGATTGTCTCTTTTGAATATATGTAGATGTTGTTTATCCCTATGTACCTACTGATGGCTGATTTTATATCCACTGTTGTTTCTTTGTTGGGTAATGAAATATCTGCAAGAAAACAACCAGGCTCAGAGAGCACCCAGGACCCCACCGTTCAACCCCAAGCTACAAATACTGTTTTCTATCAATGCCAGTTCTATTCTGGGTGCTCCAAGCAATAGCTAATTAAGAGAGTTGGTGGTACCAATTTATTTTCTCAACCCTGGCAGGGCTTTGTAATGGATTCTCATCTTGAACTTTAAAAAGCCCGAAGGCAGATCAACTAAATTTGATTTCATTTAGGGCCCTGCGTCCATGACACAGTCAACCCTGGAGAGAGGATTGATGGAGCCTCAAACAGTCCAGGATTAGTTCACCGAGTTAGAGAGTTATGGCCATTTGGTAAGGAAATGCACGATTAAACCGTTTAGGCGATCTCTCACATCAAAACAGATCGCTGTCCTGGATCCAACGTTTCATAAATCACACATGTAGGAGAATACATGTGGAATAGGTGAAATGGTAATATAACCTTAAATGTATATATATATATTTTATTGAGACTGTTAAGACTTCCTGGCCTCAGAAGGGGCTGCCTCCAAGCAAACATGTATTGACTCGTACTGCTAGTCTAACTCTGAATTAATGAACTTTGAAAATGGGAAATTGATCGGCATTGTTTTAACAGGAAAGGTCTATACTGCCCTTTCATTTTCAGGGAAATTTACAAAATGTCAGAGAGAAGATACCATTATCTTCTCAGAGGCAGAAAAACAAAAAGGGGCCGCTCCAGAAATTTAAGAAGCCTCCAGCAGCTTCTTGGAGGGCTCCCAAATAAAATGTGGGTTTGTTTCATCATATTCTATTCATCATATCCATAGAAATAGAATAGAATAGAATAGAATAGAATAGAATAGAATAGAATAGAATAGAATAGAATAGAATAGAATAGAA
>JANHGC010003469.1:0-10352 GCA_027560395.1 Boaedon fuliginosus
GTGAGATTCAATCTGACAACCTGCTGAACAAGTCAGCAGAGATAGTCTGCAGTACTGCATTTAACCACTGCACCACCAAGGCCTTGTCTTCCATCAGGGACAATGTTCCTACTAGTACATACACATTCACTTCTGTAAAATCCAGTCATGGTACTTCCTGAAAAAATGTTGACATTCCCAATTGTCCTGTTAAACATAGATTAAACCTTAGCCCTCCCTGTTATGAAAGTCCCCCTTTCAGTCAAAGTTTTCTAACAGGGCTGGCTGGGTGGGAATGGGATGGGATGGAAAAGTGACATCCAACACAATCCCAATGACTCATGTACTTGTATCTCAGTCACAGCAAGACACCTTTTTTCATCATTTTGAGACATTGCCTTTTTGCCGCCTCGAGTTCCCCTTTTGGGTGAAGAGAGGCGGGATACAAATCGAATAAATAATAATAATAATAATTGTAGTTGATAGAAGAGGCTGAGACCTTCGTGTTTATGACCATGTGTTTATTTGATCCAAAAGGATGCCTCAAAAGTCAAACCTTTTGGATACATCTAAGGACTTGTGGCCAAGGGTAGCTTTTTTCCTTAGTCCATCTGAGAGATTTAGCTGGATTAATGAACTTTCTGGTTCTTCAATGGTGATCCTCGAATTTATTGGCAGTTTAAGAATGAATAATCTCTGCTAGTTTAAATATATGTTTTACACAAACCTTTTCAGCAAAAACACCTCACCTCTGTTGTTTTTGTTTGTTTGTTTGTTTGTTTTTGGACTAGCTGAAAATGTTTGGTTCTCTTCATTTAGAGTGTATTATAGTAATTACTGTAGTTCATTCAAGAGGTGATAGGGAACTCAAATAAAGCTTGATGGTCAAGGAACACACACAATTGGTTCACCACAGCTGTATTTCTTGCAAGAACTCCCATCTGCTCTTTGAGCAGGAGTCAAGAGTCAAACAACCTCCAGATGGTACCCAGAGTCTATTGTTGTTGTTGTTAGTTGCAAAGTCATGTCCAACCCATGGACAATGTTCCTCCAGGCCTTCCTGTCTTCTACCATCCCTTGGAGTCCATTTAATCTTGCACTGACTACTTCAGTGACTCCATCCAGCCACCTCATTCTCTGTCGTCCCCTTCTTCTTTTGCCCTCAATCGATCCCAGTGAGTCCCTCAATCGCTTGTCCAGTGAGTCCTTCCTTCTCATGAGGTGGCCAAAGTATTTGAATTTCATCTACAGGATCTGGCCTTCTAAATAGTCAGGGTTGATCTCCTCTAGCACTGACTGGTTTGATCGCCTTGCAGTCCAAGGGACTCGCAAGAGTCTTCTCCAGCACCATAGTTCAAAAGCTTCAATTCTTTAACGCTCATTCAAGCTCTGGTTATCTCCACATCTGGACAACTACAATCCATGGGTGCCAGTAGTTCAGCAGTTCAATTCTCACCAAGCTCAAGGTTGACTCAGCCTTCCATCCTTCCAAGGTCAGTAAAATGAGGAGCCAGATTGTTGGGGGGGGGATATGCTGACTCTATAAACCCCTTAGAGAGGGCTGAACCAATACAGGTAGCCTCTTGATCTTATGGGATGCTAGTTATACCACGAACAGGAACATTAAATGTGGTGAAACAGTGGTGATGAAAAAGGGATGCCGCACTTATAAACGATCCACATGGCGCTGCAACTCTTCTCAATGCAATGCTAGTGCCCCATTTTAGTAAATTCCAAGAGACAAATCTATTCAGAAGACTCCCATGAACAAAGGGAGACATCTGCTTCTCTCTTTCCATTTCTACACAGATGTTCTCCATCCGTCATGCTGTGTCTTTCCATGGTATCACATTCAGAATTATTTGTCATGTAATAGTTTCTGAGAATAATCACATGGTTCCTTTAGTCTTCCATTTGAAAAGACAATATTCCAAATATTTTTGTAAGTTAGAGTACATGTTATGAAAGATAGAGTGCTTAATAAATTCCTCGGTTATCATCAGTTACATCCTGAGTAGAATATTAAGATTCTAATCTAATTCTAACTAATTAGAAAAGTCATTTCATCTCTCAATTATTATCCAGTTGGAGCTGAGCTGTGGCCTAGAGGTGGAGCTCTCACCTCGCAATCAGGAGTCTGTGAGTTCGACCCTAGGTGGCTGGCAAAACTCCTGTGATGCAGCTGGAACCGGTTGTATGGGCTTCTCCATTCCACTGGATTATTTCAGCTGCGTAGAGAGGGGGGATTTGCTGCTTGGGTAACAGCCTATCCTCCAGAATTACCCAGATTATTATGCTCTGAGGGGACTAAGATCTAAGACCCAGGAGACTAATGGATGCCTATATTTCTTGACTGCTTGTATTGATGGTTGATCCTAAAAGATACCAAAGTCCTAAAAGACAGAACCTCTCCACCACTTTGATATGCTCCCTGCCAATTCTGTGGCTGGTTACTGTACCTATTATTGTTTATTTTATTCTATTATTTTATTGATTTTATTGTATTTATAAATTTATCAGTAAATTACATCCCTAGTGCCATGTAACTGAGTGAGCTCCCATTACTTGTCCCAGCTTCTGCCAACCTAGCAGTTTGAAAGCATGTAAAAATGTAAGTAGAAAAATAGGGACCACCTTTGGTGGGAAGGTAACAGCATTCAGTGTGCCTTCGGTGTTTAGCCATGCCAGCCACATGACCACAGAGATGTCTTAGGACTGCGCTGGCTCTTCGCCTTTGAAACAGAGATGAGCACCACTCCCTAGAGTCAGGAACAACTAGCAGTAAGGAGAACCTTACTTAGGTAAGGAGAACCTTACCTAAAACTCCACTTATCATGTTACCTGTGCAAAAATACATAAAATAGCATGCATAATATCCCATTCCCATCTTTTGTATGCATAAATACATAAAATGTGCATTCTGTGCTGGCATAGAAATATGCAAAATATGGACTTAATGGACTTTTTTGTGTGACCGATAGCTTTTGCTTCTATTTATCTGTTAAATAGTTCACCATGCCATGGTGAGCTCTGATAGGTGTGATTTTAAGAAACCTCGTAACACTTAATTTTTGGCTAAAAATCTAAAGTGTTAAATGTATGCTTGGAAGGCCAAATATTTGGTCAGTGTAGTTCAGTGTATACATTTCCCGAAGGCAAATGTACTGACAAAGGTAGACCTCCCAAAGCTATATTCATTTTTTCAAATCTGGTGCATACATTAATTGCTTCTTAGGGCTGGCATTCTCCCAGTACAATTAAGATCCTAATAGATCAACAATTACAGCCATGAACTGTGGGGAAGGATTAAATTGATCCCAGTTAACCTCAAGGCTCTGAACTGCATCAAGTTCTAATATCTTAGTTGTTTTGCTATTAACAGCTTGAAAAAGCTTTGACTGAGGGGGGCTTTTTCTGTCCTTTGCTGTGTCTGTTGTTTTCACCCATCCTGCAGGGTCTGAATGTCCTTAATTCCAAGCATCATCACTCTTTCTTGCAACCTTCCCCAACCTGTATCTCACCTTCCAGATGTTCGGGGACAGCAGCTTCTAGAATTTCAAGTCGTCCCAGGTAAAGTACACACTGGCTAAGACCTCTGGCAATTGCCACCAGGAGAGCACTGTGAATGAAGCTCTTAAGTTGTCTTTCTGTCTAGATAGATCTTCCATTTGCTATTGTATCAACCAGTAACCTTTGGTGAGAATTAGGCAAGATTGGATTTATTCCTCATAGCATTTGACCCTTATAATGTTTCCAGAACAAAAACTGTGCACTCACTCTGGTGGCTCTCAGAAAGGGCAGAAGTTGAGGTTGCCTAATATAATGACTGGGTGTATTTTACTCTGTTAGACATAGACATAAAACAACTAGAAAGCTGTAATTGTATCACTTAGCCTTGCCAACTGCTCTCACTGCTGAGAAGGATAAAACTAGAGATTTTATTTCAGTTAATGACCAATAAATAACAAAGAAAAATATAAAATATAGTGAGCTTCAAATAAGGTATATTTATATCACTGTTAAGTACAGTGATATAATATAAAAGAATTATGAGAATTAAGTCTATAAAATCAATATGACTAAATAGCAAAACCTAAAAGGTTTTTTAACTGCACATGTTAAAACTAGTGTTTATACTAAGATACATGAATACTTTGTTATAGTTCAAGGTGAAATATATAATACTCCCAAAGATATATAAAAAAATTTGAGCATCCAAAGTTGATTTCTCATTTTACATTTTGTAGGATGCGTTCTATACACATTATGGCTTCTTGTGGTGCAAAATATTACCCCCACATACTTAAATAATTTGTTCAATTGCAGTTCATGCCCATTTAGTATCCATCTTTGGATTTTAGGACACTGCAAAAACTATTTTCTTGGTCTTGTCATAATTGATCTCAGTAATTTGCTCTGAGAAGATGTCCACAAGGAATACCAGGATACCATACCATCTATGATGCCTGTATTGTACCCCTAGATAAAATATGTCCACTTCAAGACATTGAACAGTTATACATATTGATATCAAGAGTTTCAGATAAAGTAGAGCCTATTTATTGCTGCATTATCTGGAAATTACTGATGTACCAAATATTCCAAAATCATTAGTTATATTTACATAATACATAATTCACAAGCAAAGATGCATAATATAGTCTTATCGAATGACTGGTAGGACAATGCTTAGTTTCCATCAGCACATTGAACAGCAAGCTACTCACACCCACTTTAGCCAAGTTCAGTGTATTTTATAAACTGAGCCTGTGTCAAACAATCATTCAGATCTATATCACTCTTTTGTTGAAAAGCCAGCAATGATCCAATATTGTTTCAAGGCAAAGTGAGAAAGACTGACTCAATGATGGCAATCCTGTAATAGTATTGTTTTTGTTCCATGACCAAACTGGTCCTTTTGCTCTCAGCTAACATACATGTCATACTGTTTAATGAATATGTCTTCTCTTAGAAGGTAAGACTCAGAGGAATGACAAGTGGCAATCTGAGGTGGTCTGCTTGTAGGTAATTGAGCTACAGCGGCCCATGATACCATGTCTGACTAAAGAACAAGAACATATCTTTATCGTGTGTGGGGTCAACTACTTATAGTAAGGAAGTAAATTATAAGCTCCCGAAGAAATTAGGAGAGGTTTTTATTTCATCCAATGGCAAATACCCAGAAGAAGAAACGGATCATAGTGGATCCCAAACTGGCTACCACAATTCTGTTTTCTGAAATGTAGCTGATACTGGTACTGAGCTGGAAGATGCTGGGATGGTTTTCATGCTTGTGTTTCTATAATTGTTCATTTCCTAAAGAGGACAAGCAACAGTTTGAGAGACCTGAGAGTCAGCTAGTTCTCATTCACTTCCTTACCCTGCTGCCTTCCAAATATTCTTTACTATAATTTCCAGCATCCCTCTCAAAATGGTGAGTATTATGTTGAGCTTGCAAATTGGGAACTGTAGATGAATGCATCTGAAGAGCAGCAGATTTGGATGTCTGGCTTAACTCAATAGGGAGCATAGATAATAATCTATATCTACAAAAGAGAGGTGTTTGTTTGTATGTGCTCTATACAAATTTGGAGTTCTCTACCAATTTACCTCAAACGTGGCAGATAGGTAGCAAAGCATAGCAAGAAAAGCACTGTTGGGGTCTCCAAAGGGTAGGGGGCCTTTTTGCCCCCTTTTTTGGGGGGGGCAAAGAGGACATTGCACTAATAAGCAGCAAGTGTCAACTGCGCATGTGCAGATTTGAAAATTAGGTGCCATTTTTAAACTGAGGCGCCACCAACATTCTGGACATGGCCTTTTGCTGCCCTACACCATGCAGGGGACCTCAGCCGCTTCAGCCCGGAGGAGCCAGGCTGCTGCTGCCGCCGTGGTGAAGACCAGAGCCTGGGTGGGCGGCAAAGAGCTCAGCCACTTCAGCACAGAGGAGTGGGCCACTGCTGCTGCTACGCCGAAAAGCGGAGCCTGGGCGGGCGGCAAAGAGCTCAGCTGCTTCAGCATGGAGGAGCCGGGCCGCTGCCACTGCCGCTGCCGCTGCTACCACAACAAAAAAAGAAGAAACACGGGGGAGATAAGGAAGCAGGGATGGAAGAAGGAATAAAGGAGGGAGAAATGAAGGAAGGTGGGAATAGAAGTGTGGGAGAAAGGCAGGAGGGAGGGAGGAGGAAGAGAGGAAGAAAGAGGGGAGGAGAAGTAAGGGAGATAAGGAAGGAGGAAGGAGAGAGATGGATGGATGGAAGGAAGATGGCAGTCCAATAAAAAAAAACACGAGCACGGCCAGGTAATCATGCTAGTAATATATAAAGGTGAGAGGCAGAAGCTTCAAGTGGTAATATAGTTTTCAAAACTGTTTTGGATGGCAGGTGTTGCTTCTAATATTAATAGTAGCTGCTACAAAATGAAATAGGGCATGTAGGGGTAATTTTAAAGCGCAGCAGAAGATCCTTTTTGTGTTGCTCTTATTGTCCAGGGTCTATTATACAAATCATACTATGAACAAGGACTTTTTGTCATCAGTTTTTTTTAAAAAAAACAGGAATAAAATAAACACAGTTTATTGAACAAGGTAGGATTAGATGCAGATGAAACCCTTTCAACCTTTAAAGAATCCCTATTTAAATCATTGGAACTTTAGAGTCATTTAAGTTAAATTGATTGATTGTGGTAAGTCTGACTCCATCAGGATCCAATCCATTTAACATTGAAATGGTGTTTCTTAAAAATGGGAGCATTCTATGCAAAGTAGGTAATGCATACATATCCTATAGTCTTTGATCTGAGCAGCTGTTCCTTAAATGGCCTCCAAGGACATTTTTATCATAGAGAAATATGAGAGCTGGATTTTTCTCCTTGACGCTCTGTCTCTTCTGAACTGGCAAGACTAAAGTCATAATTTCTCACAAGGCAGAATGCCAACGTTTGAATTTCTATAGTATGGATGTATGTGATGTCATAGCACAATCATGGCATATTTTCAGTAGATTTTTGCTTCTGAAAATGAGCTTAATGTCTAAAGCCAGACTGTATTTCATCATTTTATAAATAAATATTTATAATATTAATTTATTTAAAATATTTAAAATATTTAAATATTTAATAAAAAATATAAATATTATTACATCTTTTTTTAACACCTTTTGGCGAGAAGCTGCACAATTTGCTTTCTCTATAAACCAGTCAAAATATCTGTAAAGATAGCTTTATGTCTAAATGTACAAGTCTAGCAAAAATGGAGGCAGGGGTACTCCAAATTTTTACTGATAATCCAACCTATAAGATACATTCTTTCCAGACATCAGTCCATAAGTATTTTAAAGCACTTCCAGCTTGCTCATTCTTTTCTGCCTCTTCAGAATAACAAAGTGCTGTTATTCAGATAACCCAGTATACACATTTCAGCAGATGTCAAAGCTCTACTATATACCACTGGAATGCCAAGTTTACTGTTATCAAAAAATTATTTCCTAGCCTATTTTGAATTATCAACCAAATATTCTGCATTATTTTTTTATCTGTCCCAAAAAGGAATGGCCTTGTAAAAATATATTTGCTTGATAATATCATATGCGAATGGCTATAGGCTCAAAAGAACTTCGAGAATTAGCCTTTATGCACTAACAAATCTTCAAACTTTTTTTTTAACCGGCAGAACAAAACTAACAACGATGAACACAGTTTGGGTAGAAATATATTTGATACAGGCTGTAGAAATTTTCCTCTGTGCTCTACTGTTGTAAATAAAGACAGAGGAAATTAAAGATCTGTTCAGGGCACAACAACTAAGTAGGTACTTCATCATAAAAAGCCTAGATTGCTTTTGGCATCCATTTTTTATCAAACACTTTTGGTGCTATCTTCTAGGGGTACAGCACCAAAATATAAGCAATTCCAAACCTAATCACACAACAGAGCAGTATTTTGGGAAGATTGTTATTACTTAGTCACATATGTGACAAATATCCACTTCTAACATTAGCAGAAAACATACATTCTACTTGCAAAGACTTTTCTTTCAAGGAACACTCTTCGTAGTATTCCACAGTACTTTTTAATCAAAGCTGTTTGCAGAAATAACTTGATTTAAGCTATGTAAGCTAATTTCTGTGAGAATAATATTCCCTTGTGCCTTAAAAAATGAAATGCATTCTCAGCAATTGCATTAGTTTTGAAAATGTAATGTCGGTTCACATATATTAACACAATTCTGAAAAGAAAATATGGAGAAATGAATAAAAGTTGTGGTGTCCAAGACATGATTGAGCATCCCAAACTTTCTGCCATGACTATGTGTTTAATACTCTCCCATAACACAAACACTTAAAGGGAAGTCAAAACTAGGACAATTTATATTGGTCATTTCAATATTTTCAAACTATCAGCTCATTTTATCAAGTTGGACCTGGACTTCCATGTTATCCCAATAGCATCAGTAACTAAATATCATGATAAATAGAAATATGAATAATTTGAGTAAAGTTTGTTGAGCATCAAAATACAAGTGTGCATGTGCATGTGTGTGTGTGTGTGTGTGTGTGTGTGTGTGTGGTGTTTTGTGGTAATTGTCTTCAAAGATGACAAATACGGAAGGCAGTAGAAACAGAATGTATAAACTGAGATAACTTGTGAGTGATGGGTTGTACCCTTTCAGAAGATATTCATTGATCCTGTACACCACCAGAATGATACACTGATATAGTCCTTGTTCAGCAATCACAACTGGGACTGCCAACTTGATTGTTAAGTGAAATAACTGGTAAGTGAAACCACAATTGTGCTTATGACTTAGCTTTCCTTTGCTTTACAGACTTGCAAAGGTTGTAAATGCAAGGACTGATAAAGTTCCCTTTTCATCACTGTTGCAATTGTGAATGGGATCAAATGATGTAGTCTGTAAACAAGGACTACCTATATATGTAATTAACATGATCACATTTCCTATCTAAGGTTCATACATATATAATACCACACCAAGCTTTAAGAAGCCATGTTTTAAAAGTAAAACAAATCTTCAAGTGATGTTATTTAATGACCTAAGAAATTCTCCAAATGAGAAATGTGTCAGCTCCGTCGTACATATATGAAATAAAACGTTCAACCGGTTGCTCCAGGAAGCTTTTATTCACTACAACGTACAGGTAACTAACCAATATAGAATGCAATTCAGAACGGTGTCGGGTCTGGCCAGCCTCCGCCTCCTACTTATCCTGTGTAGCCCATCTCCAATTAAAGGCACAGCGTCTGCTTGGTCAGCCAGGCCCCGACAGTCGGCTCTCCCTACCAGGTGGTCACCTGATGGGAATAAAGTGTGTCAATATGTTATGGGGTATGTACATTAGCTTTACGATGAGCTTTATGGAATCGTTTTAACAACCGGGGAGCTTGAATGTCTACTTCATCTACCCAGGAGTCATCATCATGTGAATACCCTTTCCAATGGACCAGGTATCGAACTGTTCAGCCTTCTCGTTTGAAGTCCTCCTCCCCCGGCTGCCACCGCCGCTCCCCCCAGCCCTCCAACCGGAACTCCCTCTTCGTCGTCTGGAGTCCGGTGCTCTGCCCCGCCGGCCGGAACGGGGTGTCACGTGCTCTCCCTGGGCGTTCCGGGTGTTTCCGCCTCATGGCCCGGTCGCTCCCGCCGTCTCCACGCTCCTCCCGAGCCATCCACGGGAGCCCGCCAGCCGCTCCCTCCACCTCTTCCGCGGTGGCAGTCTCCTCCGCCTTCTCCTCCACGCTGGCCCTAAGACGTGACTGCGTCCACAGCCAGTCTCGGAATGAGGCCATGAAGGTGTCCTCACCCATTCTGGAAGGGGCCATAGATTTTCGCAAACACACTTACTGCCCCCAAAAAGCCGAGCGGAGTTTCTTTTTGTGCCACGTGTTCTTGTCTCGCTGCGAGGGGAGGGGAAGGAGGCAAGATGGTGCTGCTGCCTGCCGGACCCTGGGAACACGGATGGCCCAGCCAGAGCAACGCTGCGGCAGAAAGCCACACGCTTCACCTGGGGTTGCCTCCAGGACACAGGCAAGCTAAACCGTCCTCGCCTTCCTTCCCTAGTGTGTGTGTGCAAGAACCTCTCTATGGCCCCTTACTTGCAATTTAGGACACTGCCTCCCCGTTTCTCCCACCGCCCCCCCCAGGCTCGCTTTCCTTCCTCGGGCAGAGTCAGCGGGGTTTGTTTTGAGCCGATCTGCTTTGTCGGCTCCTACCTTGGCTCCACGCACCTCTGCTTAAAGAACAGGGGGTGCGGGGTTTGTGCTCCTCAGCAGCCTCTGCTCTGCCCCGGCCCCCGACCCTCCATCGCGCTGCTCCACCTTTAAAATATATTTTTTGTTTTGTAAAGAAAAAAAAGAATAACATC
>JANHGC010003469.1:26950-38962 GCA_027560395.1 Boaedon fuliginosus
TAAAATACATTCACAAGAATCATCAAGAATCATAAGATACAACAGTGATAGTCACAGGTTACTAATAAGCAATACTAATAAGCAATCAAATCTAATACTTAAATACTAATAAATTGTAAAGATACAAACAACATGGTATAGTCATAAGAGAGAAGAGATAGGAACTAGGAAGGGTGAGAATAATAATAATAATACAGACTTAGAGACTGTATTACAGACTGAACTACACATGTGCAGGACAAACATCTTGCTTGCCATAGCAAAAAAGCTTACTATGTGTGTGCAGGACAAACAGCTGGTTTTTCAAAGCAGCACACAACTGTCAAACCAAGGGAAATCCATTGCACCAACGTGAGGGAGGGAGTGTGTGGGTCTTTAGGGGATGAGGCGTGACTTTGCTGCCTTGCTGGTGGTAGGGGAATCCATGCCGCTGAGGAAAATCCCTTGCACCGAGGTGAGGGTGGATGTGAGTGGCACTGAGGTAAGGGTGGATGTGAGTGGGTCTCCTCACTCACTCCTCTCCACTCTCCTGCACACCCACCACCAAACACCTTTCCCCCTGGTGCCGAGGAGAGGGAGGGACTGAGTGGTCTGCAGGGGATGAGGTGCAACTTTGGCAGCTTGCCGGCAGTGGGGGAATCCCGGCTGCGGAGGGAAACCCCTTTCGCTGAGGTGAGGGAGTGGGTGGGTGGCAGAGGAGCCTCCTCTCCCGACCACGCACTCACTCCCTAACCTTGCCGCCTGTAATTCCCATCTCTGCAAGGTGAGGGAGTAAGTGGAAGGGTGGCCGGCAGAGGAGCCTCCTCTTCTGATCAAGCACTCCCTCACTTCGCCACCTGGGATTCCCAACGCCACGAGGTGAGGGAGTGGGTGACCGAAGGGAAGAAGATGAGGAGCATTCATTAAAAAAAAAACCCGGCCAATGCCGGGTCATCATCACCTGTTCATTGCAAATAATTGCACCACAACGTTGCCTACCTATGGACCAGTGGTGCGACTATTTCCATTGAACAGGTGAGTGGCACCCAAATCTGTTGCTGTTTTCTCGCGACTTCAGCGCCAATCACTTCTTTAATGTAAATAATCACGCCGCTGTTCCATGAGCACACAACAGAGCGGTGACATTATTTACATTTAACAGGTGATTAGTGCTGAAGTCACCACAAACTAGCAAGTGATTTGCCCGCCAATCACCTGTTCAATGGAAATAATCGCACCGCTACATATTACCATTGAACAGGTGATTGGTGCCCAAATTGCTTGCTACTTTGTGGTGACTTCAGTGCCAAACACCTGTGGAATGAAAATAACTGCACCACTGCTGCAGGGAACAATAACACGCCCATATCTCCACAAATCACTTCCTCAGAACCACCACTGGCAAAAACATATAGCCCAATTTATGTATTCATTTATTTATTTATTAGATTTATACCCCGCCTCACTTCCCCGGTCAAAAGGAACTCGAGGCAGCCCACACAACCCCCATTCTCTTCTTTCAACAATTGATTGGCCACACAGTAACTTGCCGATGTATAATTCTGCTCAAAATTCAAATGCTTCAAAACGCTTAAAAAAAAAAAAACCCGAGCAAGGCTGGGTAATCAGCTAGTCTTCTTATATGCAAAAAGTTAGCACTGATCAGTGATCTTAATGGTCTAATGTAGACCATATGCTTGGTGTTGCTAAACTAGTAGAATGCATGATTAACTACCCAGAGATCTACTCATAAATATTCCTGATCTTTGCTAAATTATGAAATTGGCAAGCAGAGAAATCAATTTTCTCTGATTCCTAAAAATGGTGTCACTGTTCAAATAATTCTGGCAAGGTACTGAAAAGAACAAAGCACTTTGCATTTTCCCTCCTCTGCCTCTTCATCTAGTCATCAGACAACGAACATTTATATGAAGCAAAATGATTAAAGAAAGGCTTGAATAGACTTTTCCTGATAAAAATTGCCAAACATGAATTTTAAAAGTTGCAGATGTCAAGGAATACTGAGAAACACAAATATTTTGGCTTCTGCCTGGTTGGGTCTAAAGAGACTTTGTAAATTCATACGCAGTCTGTGTGTTGTGCATCTAATGTACAATATTCTGCAGCTCATACAGAGGAATTTTCATCACAAACAGGAGAAAGCTTTGAGTGAAGATTTTCAATGAAAATTTTCACTAAAAATAAGAAGCCACTCAGAATGGATAAAGAGAGGAAGAATCTCCACATTCTGGTAGCTTCATTAATAACCTCATGAAATCCTAAGAAGAAAAGACTGGTGACACAAGTAGGATTATTTTTTAATCAGTCATATTAAACTAATGACCACCAGGTTGTTGTCTGAATGGAAACAACAAATTCACACATACACACTTACAAAGGAAAACCCAGTCAATGCCTGAAAAAAAAAAATCCCGATTTGGAAAGCAACTTGAGAAACACTGCTTGGTGTCTGAATTATGGCAAGGGTCTTGTGTTCTTTTGCCTCAAATATTGCCCCGACACCCTCACTGAAAAAACAACAACAACCCAGGAGATTTCTTTTCCTTTTTTAACTCCAAGAAAAAAAAACAAAATGAGGTGAATGCAGTTGGAAGTTTGATGAGAAAAGCCGAAGTCAGCCCAACACAATCTGAAGAATTCGGCCTATGGAAACAAATGAGATCAAAGCTTGGCACTAATGAGATTGTACTGCTGCCTGCATAAACCAGTCAATTAAAATATATAATTCTTTTTTTCACTGGAAACCACACTGAAATAATAGTGGAGAGGAGAAGAAGTGGGCTTGGTATTAAAGCTGCTGTCTCCCTAGAAGAGGTTGGAGCCTTGAAAGAAGAGGTCTCTGCCTGGAGAAAGGGTAGGTATACTGAGCATAAACATCCAGAAGACACAGGATAGGACACAAACCTTGTCAAGGACATGGCCATAGCAATGTGCTTTGCCATAGCTGGAGGAGAACTGCTTTCCCCAAGGGCAAGCTCAAGTGCTGTTTGGGAAGTGCAGGCACCTTACAGAAAAAAAATCCATGAAATTCATGGTTCAGCAGCAAGTTTTTAAAATCTTCAGACCCTCAAAATCCTTGGCACTGGAGGTCATGAAATATCATTCTGCTTTGGAGTCATTTTTTGTTTTCTGATAAAAATGAAATGTGCATTCTGGGGAAGAATAAATGTGCTAGTGCAGATGTGTTGACAGCTTCAAAACCTGACGGACAGAGGAAGCAGGAGGCCCATTGTTATTTGTAACCTAGGCAGCGTTTGCCCACCAGAGAGGCAGGCTATAAATATAAAATCATATCTGCTACAAACAGAAGACTTATATTGTACAACCTTTACCCATATACACAAGAACACAATTTACATATAATGCCTTACAGGAGTGTCATTGTCACAGAAAGGATTTTTTTTTTCTAAAAAAAGAAGGGGGGGAAAAAGCACAGCTCTCCCCCTCTCCCTTACGTTCAGGGCATATACCAGCTTAGGCAGTCCAACAATCACAAGTGGAGTTCTGTTTTATCCACTTGTATTTTCTGAATTGTGCATGAACTAAACAACCTTTTCAATATGTGTGCACCATCCTACACAGAGATGCTGCCCAAGAGGAATGTGGCAGCATGCACATGGAGTATATATGTCTTTTGTTAATGCCTGAAATGCCTCATTTCTTCAGACATGCAGAGTGAAGCTAAGGCCTGAGAGTGTCTTGTGTTCAACAGCACTGCCTTCTCTTGGGCAGGACTCTTTGTAAGGCATCTTCATTGGGGAGTTTAAACAACCGCCGAAGAAGAAACGGGGAAACAAGAAAAAAAGAAACAGGCCAAACAGGAAGTGCATGAGTTTGTCTGTGCTTAGCAGGTTAACAAGAGGCTGCAAGATTTAAGACTATCTAGGCTGAAACTTGGAGGGCATCCAGAAGTTCTGTTTATTCATTTCACTTCCATCCAAGCTCAATCCACCATCACAGCAGGACACTAATGGTTTCTGGAGTGGCACGTCCACACATGGAGTGGCTGGCAGGCAGGCACACACAGAAGTGAAGACAGAAGTCTGATGGGAGCTTTTTTACAGCAAAGATTGGGCTCCTGGTCAGTGTATCCAAGGGCTTAGGGGATAGAATGCCACAGTGATTGAAACTGTGCCAGCACAATGAGACGCAAAGGCAGAAATCTACTACCTATCGACGATAGTGATTGGGAGCATCTGCAAACATGTACTTTAGTCTGTAGGCTTCAGCAAGGAGGAGTCCAATCTCTTCATTGCCCCAGTGTATGGTGGGTAGATTTTGTAGTAACATTAGAAGGCCCTGAAATGTGGAAAAGAGACAGCTCAGAGACGTGACCTTGACTTTAAATGTGCAAAAGCACTTTTACATTCTTGCAGCATTACCTTTCTGTTTCATTGTGGCCCAACTCCAGGAGACATACCAAATCAAAACATCCATAAAAAAAGACAAAACACAAAACCAAGCAGGCAGCCTGAACCAAAATAATCTCAAAACCCACATTCAATTCAAAATGAACTATGATTATTGGGGATCTGATTCAGGCGGTATTGAGCCTGATAACCAGTAGGGGGAAAAACACCATCTCAGGATTGGGGTCAAAACCTTAAACACAAAATCTTCACTTCCTGCTTTACTTACAGACAATGTAGCTATTACAGCTGTGGAAATTATTTTACTAAAGCACTCAGAGAAAATGTCTGCATCTCTGGGTAAAGTGATTTCATGCTTGTAATCACAGACCAGAAACACTGCTGTACATATTCATTCTCTTTTCTTCTCTTCAATAAATACATTTTCAAGCAGGATAATTATACTGCATCCTTTTCTAAATGTGGTTGCCTGCTGATGATTTACCTGGAAGTCCTCTTCATCCAAAATCTCTTTCCTCCACTTAATCAAGAATGCAGCACAGACGTATAAATGAAAATGAGAGAATCCCTCAGGCTCGGACTGAAAAGAACACATCACTTGGGGTTAAAACCACTGTTATCAGCATGCCTTACTTCTCAGTGCTTTTCTACATTTTGTAGTGGATATACATTTAAGTTATGTGCAAGGAGAGCGGCAGAGCTCTATTTTGTTATGATGTTATACAGGTACTCCTTGATTTACAGCAGTTCATTTAGAGAATGTTTGAAGTTACAACATCACTGAAAAAAGTGACTTATGACCATTTTTCACACTTATGACTCTGGAAGGATCCCCATGGACACACGATTTATACTTGGATGCTTGGCAACTGGTTCATATTTATGATGGTTGCAATGTTCCGGGGTCATGTGATCCCCTTGTGCAACCTTTAACAATGGGGAAGCCAGATTCACTTAACAACTGTGTTACTAAATTAACAGCTGCAGTGATTCACTTAACAACTGTGTCACTTAGCAAGCCTAAATTTTAGGCTCCGTTTTGGTCATAAGCCAAGGACTACTTGTAAAGACCTACCCTCTAGAATCCAGGGACGAGACTGGCCCAATCATACTGCCCTTCCAGAAGGCCCTGAAAAATTGGTTTTGCCATTCAGAAATAAGGAGCCCACAAAATGGTTGCATTGTTTAAGAGTCTGGATGAACTTTTATTTGTTTTTTTGTTTGTTTATAGTATTTTAATTGTTTTAATCATTTTTAATGGTTTTGTTGTAATTATTTTGACAGTTTTTTGCTCTTGCTAATTTAATCATTTGAGAGTTACAGTACAAACGTACAAACGTGAGATGGGTGGCTAAATAGATCCAATAAATAAATAAATGAGTGATCTGAGTATATTATTGTCTGCTTTCATGTAGGATTTTCGCTAATAGAATGCATGATAGGAAAAAGGTGTCTGAGTAAAGTCATATGACACCATTTTTATCAAGACAGGCTTCCAACAAAGAAGTATCTCATACCTGATAAGTGTCCCAAAGGCGAATGGTGCAGCGAAGAGGAAGCTCCCTCATCAAAAGATTGTTCATCCACCGAAAGGCAAACTGCAAGTACTCCACTTCATACTTCCTAAAGTGACTGTGTACCTGCTCTAAAACAGGACATTTTATTTGCAAATGGCAAATATTTGATGTATTTGCTGTTATTAGCAGAAATCACACCTCCATGAAACAGTTGAAACAGTATCTTTGCTTCCTGTCGCGATTCTACTTCTGAGTACAACTCAACATGCTGGTTTTGGCCTATCAGGTCCCACAAGGCTGCCTACTCCTATCCATCTGGGTCCTGCATCTCAGATAGGAAGGATGCTTAGCCTGCATTTGAGTTGGGGTATGTGAAAAATGTCTGTTTTTCAGTCCAGTTTCTATGAAGAAACTAGCAAAGAAAAAACCGTATTTCAACTAACAACATTGGAAGGGAAAGCTACTGTAGGTAAATAGGGAAAAAACCCATACTGACTTGCACAAATGATGTTACCTTGTTGGGTAATGAAATGTCTACAAACAGCCAAGCTCAGAGAGCACCAAGGACTCCACAGATCAACCATGAGCTACATATATTCTAATGTATTCTATTTGAATATGAGAAACCCATGTTTTTTGTCACTGGCACCCACACTATGGAAAAGTTTCCCATTAGAATTTTGGAAAGTTCAAATGCTTGAGTTCTTAAACAGAGCTGTGGTCATGGCAATTATTTAAAACCTATCATCAATTTAGTCATTTTGGGGGGATGCTCATACAAAATGCCTTTTACTTACATTTTATAAATTTTAGCCCTTTTTCTGCTAATTTTTTCTCTTACAAGCCTATCAGCTTTTGACTTCTTATCACCCTTCTTCCCAAGAATATTCTATTTCTAACTTGTCTTAAGGACATCAACATCACAGTCTGATTGTCACCTAAGACAATTGAGAAAAAGAGCCTATGACTTTGGTCTCATGTCAACTGTTTGTGTTCCACACCCTATGTTTTTCTCTCAAGTGAGAATCCATGAGTGTTACAATTCAGTTGCAGATGTCAAACTCAAATTCACCTACCATCAATACGACTGACAAGTTCCTCCAGTGCTTTGACTTTTTTTTGGATCCCTGGTTGTGCAAATGTGTAATTGTCCTGAAGCAAAGATATATTGTGTGTTTAAGAGGATGCAAGACCAGCAAACAGGTTTATATCTTTTTAGTTATTGAAAATGCTTTTCTAGGGCTTTCAAGCAGACCATTCCAAAAATGTCAGAAATAAAATATGAAACTACTGTATATATATTCAATAGACCCTACCATAAATGTCTGATATTTGGGGCATATCTGATGGATATGCTCCTTATGGAATGTTCATATGCAATAGAAAATTATGGTGAGAATTGGGTATTAACCATTTCTTGACCTCTTTAACTGCCTGTAACATAACAACCTGATTTTCTCAGTTTGTTTATTCAACACAGCATGAACAAATAGGAGAAACTGCTGATTTCATCTGGTATAAGACATTCTGGAAACCCTGGTTCTCCATGAATTACAGAAATTATTTCCTATGTTTATAATATCTTCAAAATTAAAAATATATTACCAAAAAGATCCCCTACAAGACTTCAAAAATTCTGTTTTTGAAGTGACACACCTTAAAATAATATAAATTTAAACTGCTACTATGATTAGCATGTTCCTGTCAAAAGCAGTAAAATTCCCTCAGTAGCTCACTTGTTTATTCACACATATAAAAATGTATGTTGATAAATAACCTCTATTTGTATATCAAACATTTTATGGACTGTATGATACTGTCACTGACTAAATTGAGCTATATTGTATTGATTTGAATATTGCTTTGGCACATCATGGTCAAAACCTGCATAATGTTAAACCCTAGTTAAACTCTAGTTAAACTCAGTTAAGTTTCCTGAGAATTTTGTATTAGTTTTATATTCTTTCTAGCCCTTAGAGCTGTGAAGACATGTCCAACTGTACATTTCTAATAACTACAGGGATTTAAGCAGAGGAAAGCATTATTAAGATTTTCAAGGACTAAAAAAGGCTGTTTCAATATCCATGTGATTCCTTCTCTTTCTCTAAAACTAACAAATCCAGAATAAATTATACAAATATAGAATTAACTATAAAACAAATGATTGAATAGTAATAGATTCCCATGATTCAAATTGAACATTTGGGAGACATAATATTTAGATAATTGAATAATTCTTGTTTTAAGCATGGAGTGCACTTGCTTTTGTACTTTGCCTTCAGGTAGGGGCCAAAGCAGGTAAAATTATGAAAGTGTAGACTCCACATTATCCTTGGTGACCATGAAGCAGCAGAAGTGGCTGGGAATAGCAGAGGTTGAATTATCCAAGGAGGAGGTCCCCCGGAGACCTGAGAGTCAGTACAGATAAATATCCTACCTGGATCCCATCCAGCAGTTTGCTCATACACCAAAAGCTGTCAGCTTCGATGCTTTGCAGCACATCTTGAGACAGGTTTGTTACATCAAAGTTCTCCACATCCTCTTCTAAAAAAAGAAAGTGTACCATTGTAGAATAATGCCTAGGGATATACGCTCCTTGTCTGTCTCTACTATTTATTTTGTGTCGTTCTAAAAATAGAAGTAATATCCTATCAGGTCTTCCTTTGTTGGCAGAGCTCTGTTTATTTTTGTTGGTGGAGTTGTAATTTCTACAATGTGAAAGTCCACACAAACATGGAGGGAGAATGCATGGGCAGTTAATTCACTCAATGGCTAATCACATACTGGATTTTGTTGATTTATAGCTACATTTATGACGATTATGATGGCAGAAGAAGTTCAAATCTAAGAAGCTGGAGAAGACCATGACTACTCTGAATTGTTCAGAATTTGACAACATGCGTGACTTAAGTCCCATGACTACCAGCAGCCGAAAAGGTTCTGGAATATTATATATACAGTATATCCCTATGCACATACAAAAGACATGCAAAATAAGAAAATGATAAGACTCTATCTGTTCTTAGTAAAGTTGTGTTTGTGTATTTGTATTTGTACTTATATATATATATGTATATATATTTAGCAGATAAAATCACCAAGGTTTAAAATTACACAAAAGAAAATATGCTATAGTTGGTAAGGTACCATTCCTGCAAAATAATAATATGCATCCTGAATATATAGTAAGTTTTTAGTATGCAATAGCACCAATTTTTGGAAATTTATTTGCTAAAAATCTCCTGGTTTTCTTGTATGATCTTCTAGATTTATTTCATTTGATAATGAGGTCTGGATAGAAATAGATTCCCTCGAGGATGACGTTTATTAAGAGAGACAGAGACTGTTGAAGAAAAAGGCAGAAAAGGTTGTGGTTGGATAGAACTGAAGAGATTCTTAAAGAGAAGTTTAAAAATAAAAGGTCATGTTTGAGTCAGCGTATTAACATGATGGAAGCAGGGACATGGGGAGGAATAATGAATAGTGCTAGTATAAACTACCTCTGTGTTTTTTCCTTTATCTTGTGTTTTTAATTTACTTGGTTCAGACTTTCATACCTGAGTTCTGCTTATCCTGACAGGAAGTAGTATGATGAGTAAATACAGTGTCTATGCATACAATATACAAATGAGTCCACATTCACACTTTGTCTAAATATATTATCTTCAGATAATATTAAGCTCAGGCAATTGTCATGATAGATGATGGGAAATGGCAAGACAGGATTAGCATGTTTAAGATGCACGTCTTAATTTCTCTTATGGCAAATAGCTATTCACAAATCCATTCAAGCCAGAAAAATACCTACATGTCGCTATTCTTTGCTTCTCTTAATAGCAGATGCCTTGATCACATCTATCTGAATGTTTTACTAAGAGACACTTTGGTTGGCAGCACTGAAAAAGAGCTATAACGCAACAGAGAAGTCATTCAAACCTCACACAATAGTAAGAGCTCTCTATCCAGTACAAGAGATTGACAGCTCTGAATTCTGAAGAATACTTGTTTTTAAAAGGCAGGCACTAGCCTTCATGAAGTGACATCGGGATAGGACTAGCCAAAGTTGTTTTGGCCTCTAGTTCCTTGCCTTGGAGATGGCTGTTCCTCAAATCTTATTAACCAGAAAGATTTTACCATCCATCTCGAAACTCAAAACTTGACACCAGGACTGTCATTGTTTTTTTCATAAAGTCAGATTCAAAGGTGTCCCCCCGTCCCCGTCCACCAATATTTTTGGTTACTTTCCAACCTTAAAAGTTGCTGAAATTTAATCTTGAAAGTATTTTTTTCCCCTTTAATTTCAGTGACTAATACAGAGTTGGACATGACACCAGCTTTGAGCAGTAGAAACTATAAATTTCATGAACAAGAGGTAAAGAATACATGATATGAAGAATCAGCGATACAATCTCCCAGCATTTTTTCACTTTGAAATAATTATGCAGAATCTTGAAATCAGCAGGATTTTGGATCAGAGGGGTCAGCAATTATTTGTGTGGGTTTCCCCCCACACTTTCTGAGCTGCTTCTTATTCTAAACCAGTCTCACAACAAACTACAATCAGCCTTGCAAGGGAAAAAAGGACATGTGGAAGGATGGAAGGCTGATTCAATCTTGAGCCCATCAGGATCAAACTCCACACTGTGGGCAGAGTTAGCCTGCAATATTGCATTTTAACCTATGTGCAGCCATGGCCCTAGAATTTCTAGAGCTAATGTAGTTAATGCTACATATGTATCCTCCCAAGTTAAGTTTGATTGACTGAATTACTTGACTTTGTTAAAGTGAATTTATCACCAAAATACTTTTAAACAAATTCCAATATCTTAATTGGAATGGTGAATGAAACTGGACTTCATTTGATATGCCCTTCATTCCATTTAATTGAACCTAACACTCAACTTGCTGAAAAATAACAATCTCTAACTTTACTGCTCCTCAAGACTAACCATCAAGTTTAGAAGGAAACATATTACTGAACAGCAAGGAGGCACCAACCCTGTGGCAGCCCAGTAGTGAACAGTGTATAAGTAGCATTAGTGTAATGGAAATGGCTGTAGGGGACACAGCGAGAGAAGCAGAGATAAGAGATGCTTCTGGCAGTTCCCTGAATCTATGAAGCATATATTATCACCAATGCTTATTGCTAATTTATGAAAAGACTTTACAGACTCACAAAAGCTTAAAAAGCTTTTAAACAGATTTTTTTTATCCATCAGAGGTCTGAAAATGACATCTAGCTCTAAGTAATTTGCATCTGCAGCAATTATAAACTGTTTTCCCCCACCTCTTCTACCAAACTTGATAGGAGAACACCATTCAGTGAGACCAGCCTAAGGCATCAGCAGAATCAAATGAAACAGACACTTTAAGAGAGAAACCACAGTTTCTACCCAGTTCTTCCAATGCTAGTTAATTCAGTTTCTAAAAGGAAAGGAAAGTCCTCACGGAATCAGAGGGATTTTCACACACTCAAAAAAGCAAGGGCAATGGGCCTATGTTTGAGTCAAGTGATCAAAGTTGAAATCATATCTGCCCATCAATCTGATCAACCAGTTTTCTTTTAATAGTAGCATTTCAATAATCCCTCCTCCCCACCCAAATCTATCTTTTGGGAAAACATTCAAATTACAACATTAAACACATTTAATGCTTTTTTAATTGATTACCAGAGCATTAGAACAGTTTAAAATGTTTGGTCTTTGCTTTCAGTTCTATGGAATAAAATCCACTCTGTTAAATATAGTACCGCTTGATGGTCAATAAATTGTTTTGAAAATTGTAATTTTCAAACTAAGTACTATAACCCTAGATTATATCTAGATTTTAGTGGAGAAGAAAATATCACAGTACCTAACTTCTGAAATTGCTTAACTCCTAAAAGTAATAGAAGCTAAAATGTTATCAGATATTTCTCTGAAAGGCAACAATAGCATAATAGGGCGAGGAGGATGGATTTGATTTGGAGATTTTCTCTATTTTTTAAAATAGGATTATTTTGTATTTAACTAATTCTATTAGGAATGGGATTATATATTAGATTTATTAGATTTATATCCAGCCTCTCTTCACCCCTTTCGGGGGAATTCGAGGCGGCAAAAACATACACTAAAAACAGAGTTGCC
>JANHGC010003470.1:23390-33753 GCA_027560395.1 Boaedon fuliginosus
AGAACTCAGATTGTAGACACCAATGATCTCATTTATTTTATTAAAGTGGGGGGTTGCCCAAATTCATTTAATTTTTAGGAGGTTGTAATATCACAAAATTTAAGAACCTGTGATATCATGCATTGTGCACACTTAATTACAGCACACGCCACATTGCCACATCTAATTCTATCACTTATGAAATGGAGTTATATTGCAATCAAAGTAAAAAAGCAATTTGTAACAATTTAAAACACATTATTGTGCCATTCATTTAAATGGGTTAGAAGTTACCATTTTCTTTATTTCATTCATTTGCAAATTCTTCAAATCTGATCCCAGCAGCCCTTCGTTTAAAAAATGTTCCTTCTTCTTAGCTTTGTAGCCTGTTTGCTGGATTGTTCTTCTTCTGCCTTATCTCCAAATTCCACATTTCAGTCTATTCTTTCCATTATAATAATCCCTTTAAGCAAGAAAAATCTGAGAATAAATATAAGACTTCTGAAAGCTTCTGATACCTCAACACTTAAGGGGAAGTGTGAGTCAATGTCCTATTGCTGAAAACCTTAGAGTCCTATAGAAAATCATGTCTGGATTTCCTTGGTCCATGAGTATCAGTGGCATTGGATTATACTGAGGGATTCAATATTTTTTTGGAAAACACATTGGACACTTACCTTATTTAATTAAAATAAAAACTGCTTGAACAAACTGAAACTGGAGCAAACTATCTCCCAAATATTCCTGTGATAGGAACTTTCTCAGAATATATCTATTTTATAGTTAAACTTTTCTTCTGAAGTCCATTGGCTCTGCAAATGTAATCAAGAGAATCTACTTTTTTTTAATGCAACCCTCTCTATTCAAAAGGAAACAAAACTCCGGTTTATCAAATTCACCTTTAGATGTGAACATTTTTTTGTTCTGACCCCAGTTTCATGCAGTTTCCACCTTTAAACTTGGCTATCCATCTGAAGTTACACGGTGAAGCCACCACGTTAGCCTGTAATCCAAGTTCATGCTTTCTCTCAGTGGGTCATTGCCTCCAGACACTGAACAGCAGAGAAACCCAACTAGCACTAGCACTTAGATTTATATAACACTTCACAGTGCTTTACAGCCCTCTCTAAGTGGCTTTACAGAGTCAGCATATTGCCCCCAACAATCTAGGTCCTCATTTTACCAACCATGGAAGGATGGAAGGCTGAGTCAACCTTGAGACTCGAACTGCCGAACTGCAGGCAGCCGGCAGTCAGGAGAATTAGTCTGAAGTACTGCATTCTAACCACTGTGTCACCACAGCTTATACGACTAAGTCTGCCCCTCAGTTCCACTTTATATTCTCCTTTTGGGCATGTTTTGGACACAGTTATTTATATATCCTTTAATATGACTATTTATCCACTAAGCAAGCCAGAGAGGTCTGTCATGTTTATTTGCAGCTGAGACTGCTAAAGCATTTTCTATCAGAAGCTTCAAGGCTGGGGCGTATTTTAAATCTATGTCTCCTGCTGTAATTGTTCTACAAAGAAATTTGAAGTCCATACATTATTTCCAGTTTGTTGCAAATATGAATGCATAATGAATCATTCTGAAAGTGACCATTACACACACACACACACACACACACATACACACACACACACACACACACACAGAGACCAGTAGCATCTATCACTGGCCTATATTTTAGAGTTTGTTGTTATTAATTTCTATCCTAATTTTTTTCTTAGCAAGCAAGCACATATGCAGTCTGATCTGCTATCATTTTATCCTCATAAGAACTAATCTGTAAATTGAGCTGACAGATGGTAACTGGCCTAAAGTCACCTAGTGAGCTCTATGATGAAGTGGGACTCAAATCTGGGCGTTTCTAATCCCAGCCCAATGTTTTAATTGTATCGTGCTAGTTCATGAACAAGTCTAAAAACGTTGCAATGTTATTTTAATGCCAGTTTATGAGTCCAACATGGGATGTAATTGGTAGCATTTTTTGCAAATGAATGCCAATTACTTTCAACAATGAAAACGGATATTCGAAATCAGCACTGAGAGGAAGAGAAAAATGCGTGGCTAGGAAAAACAATCAATTTTGGAGCCCTTTGGGGAAGTTTGAGAAATCTCCTTAGATCGTCTGTAGGTGTGTGGTGATTCTGATTCTTTTTGCATTGCTGTCCTTACTCCCAGAGCCAGAAGTAGATATGAAGAGGCCCTTCTAAAAAAAGACATCAATGGGCACATTCAGCTGAGACCATGATTCAGATTTCGTTCAATGCCAGCACTGTGGCAAATGTCAGTGACAGACCTGAGTGGTGAATTTAGTGAGGCAGCGACAAACAAGATCTGACTGGGATATCAAATTTAATTCCTGTTCATTCCTGCCCTTTCAGTTTAAAATCCAAAACAGTATGGAAAATTTAAACTATTAAACTAGGTCTAAGAAGATCCAGCTTCAATATCATTCTCAGCCACAAAAAGTTAATTTGAAAACTATTCATATTCTCACAGACAACTTACTTCACATAATTATTGTGGGATAAAATGGAAAGAGACAGAACTGTAGGCTACCTTGTTTCCTGGTAAAAAAATGAGATATAAATCTAAATGAACATTTTTTAAAAATAAAACCCCTGTTAAACATGCAGCTGTTAAAAATGCAGGCATACTTCTCTTTTTCACATTGGACATCCACCAATTAACGTCCTACATCAGCACTGATTTTCATTTAATCTTTCATGCTTATGTTAAACAGAAGAAAAATTCTTCACCATAAATACTTTAAGCTAATGCCTTTCCTCGTCTCCTCCAAGCTTCCAGCAAGACCATTTACTTAATTTGGCTTTGACAGCCCTTGTAAAAGAAATGGATTATCTTTTTGCCTGTCACTTTGGTACGGTCATTTGTTAAACAGTTATAAGTCTCCTTGCATTACTTCTTTGCAGGACATTTCCCATAAGAACTGTCACAGTTAATTTAAAAGGTTTCCTGGTCCAGAGGATAAAGGGCAGTTGCCTTTAGCTTCAAGTCAATAAAAGGAAGACAAATATTGCAACCTGTTACTCCCTGACAGAATTTAAGGAATAATTACAACCAGATTTGACTGTCATCCAGGCATCAACATAATCTGAACCTCAGAGGTTTGCAAAAGTATATCCAGGAATCTATAAGAATGAATGCCCAAATGAGTGGGAAGATATTTTCCTTGTTTAAAACCGCATGCACCTGTGCATTTGGGATTGACCCAAATGATCAGGGGAAATGAGGCGGGGTATAAATCCAAATAAATAAATAAATAAATAAATAAATAAATAAATAAATAAATAAATAAATAAACTATGGGAAAATTTCTCTTGCAAATAGACTTCAGCCACTAAATTCTAGTGATGAAATGGATTATTCTACATTGAGAGATAGTGGTGCACTTCAAAGTAGATTTGGTAGGGGCAGAGAAGTCTTATCACGAACATTTTACCACTTGCATTGAACTATAAAGGTTTGCCTTTATAACATTGTTTTTCTTCTGAATTCCAATGACTTTGCCTTCATCTCTCCCCCCAATCCATAAATGAAATGAGGTTCAGTTATCCTTAGCTGTATTAACATTAGGGTTTTCCTCCTTAAGCCAGCAAGATCCAACAGTAGCCCAGAAGATATTTAAAATATGTTAGAATTTGCTGCCCATCAAGTCAAGATGAGCATGCATCAGAACATTGTTTTTGAACAATTTTAACCTCATTAATTCACATTGTTCAGACTTCTGGACCAACTTCTGCTCTCTATCAAACAGTGCATGGAACATTGCATATTAGCTGGGATAGGGGATCTTCCTGGGTTACGTCAAGGCAGAAATAGCAAAACAGGGTAATGGTTGCAAGAGTGGAGTGGAATTGCGTTATGGTGTAGGCTGAAATTATATAAAATTGAAATTATAGGATCACCCTCCATCATCACCTTTAGAATAGAACAAACTGCCTCCAAGGAAAAAGAAGATACTCCTAACAAAAAACCAAGACTCAACTTCCATTCTTTATTTTGTTATGTTTTTCTGATTGTTTACTTAACTTCTGCTATTGTTATGACAGAATAGAGTGGATGAGGATTACGATCACAGAGATTTATAGAATTTAGAGATGGTGGACAGTTTCTTTCCGTCAGACTCATCTCATTCTTGTTGCAGTGCTCAAATTGATGGATGCTCCCCCCCACCTCAAATCTAGTGATGTATTGAAGAAAGGGCAGCAGCAAAACTAGATGATTTAACCAATTATTTTGCTCATTGCATACTCTATGCAAATAATCAGGGCATCACAATATGGCAGTGATTTGGAACAGATGCAACAGAGGCAGGATAGGGACTTGCAATGGAACAAGAAATTTCATATCAATATAGAGAGGTGAATAATACTTTAATTCAGCAAAGGCAGAAGACCTGTTTGCTGATAGTAATAAATTACTAAGACTATCTTAGACTATCTTTACTGGAACTAAATGGAATAACCAACATGAGTTAATTTTTCTTTGAACCAAATTCCTGCCCCAGCTTTTACTCCATTCATTTTCATGTAATGAAATATGTAATTTTTGTTCCTTCATTTTTGTGGGCTTTTCATAAATATCTGATAGAAAACAAGGAAATTGGTTTTTGTTTGTTCTGATAGGGAGCTATGGGTTCTTGCCCACAACAAACAACTGTACTTACACAAAGATGCAACAAATTAGTAGCCAGCTGTAAACTGTAAACAGTTTCTCATTGTTTGATGCATTTAGAAACAATGAAGAGTGTATCAAATTAGCACTGATGAATTTCCAGTATATTTAACACTATTTCAAGCTCTGTCTAGCTCTACTTTATTCAATTTGCAATCTCCTCTATCAGGTCTTACCAAGTTCTTTTCTTATTTTCTTATTTCTTATTCTTATTTTGATTGTGTCTGTCTTTTCTTCTAGGCTTATTCGATTTATTTAAATCATAAATTCTTTATTCTCCACTGTTACAACATAGTATCAGTTCAAGACACTGGTGAATTAAGCAATATTGTTGTCCCAATGCCTAGAAGCTCTGGGGGGTCTGGAGGAGGAACAACAACCATAGAAAGACTGAGTGGCTTAGAGTTTTAGGGCCTCCCAAATCTGGGATGTTACCATCTTTGGTACTGGATGAGTTGGCCCTGCCCCAAAGAGAGTGTAATTATATCAATCCATACATTTCGCACTGCATTATTCTGAACTCCATCCATCCCCTTGAAGCTCACAAATACACAACTGTGTGTGTGTGTGTGTGTGTAGTGTACATGTATATATATAAATACATATACATGCATGATTTAAGAATCATGAATACTTTTATTTTTATTTCTTTTATTTTTATTAATTTTATTCTTTAAAAATATTTACAATCATTAAATTGGTAGTAGTGTTTGGTCTTTACATGTGTGTCTATAATTACATAATCACAAAATATGTAAATATATACATATAGTCTTTACTTTTTAATTGAATACTTTTAAATGCACTGTGTAATATCATTCAAATAAAGTTGGAATCTACTTCAATCACATTTTTCATGATTAAATAATTTGACAAAGCAAGAAGCTAATAGAAATAAAGTTCTTAACTTTTGGAGCAGCCTTTTCCCTTTTCCTCTCCATTGTGCAAAGAAAATGAGATTCAAGAGTTTAGATCTGTAGATTTGACTGCATATACTGCAGAAATGCATCCACTTCTCTTACTCCAGATCCATTCTTAATCTTTTGCATATCTCCAGATTTTTGTAGCCTCATTTTTTAATCGGTTTAACTGTATTGATCACACCCCAATTCTAAACTTGATGCAGCCTTTAATTGGCTTGCTTGACAGCCATCACATTGCTGAAGTCTAACAATCAATAGTGTTTCTTGGTCACACTCAATTCCCCTTCAAGCTTCCTGTCCCTAGGTGTGCATTTATGACTGATAGAACACCTGTGACACTCAAAGTCTCCCTAGCTTTCCACACCACAGTTCATTTTCTCCACTTCCTTTGTGTATTGGAATGATTCAATTTGTGGTTATACTTCAGAGATGACACTGCATGTCACCAAATACTGTACTAGTTGGAAAAATAAGGAGAGAGGTAAAGTAACTTGTCTAAAATTTGGAAGAACTATCATTTCTGCCTCTATATCTGAATGTATCAATGGATGCTTATAACTCTTCTATCTCAGTATCTTCAACTGATGTCATAATTCACAGCTTTAAGCAATTTAGACAATCCTGTCTTGAGCCTGGTGTTCTCCAAATATGTCAAAATTTTAATTCTCAAATAAATGTAATTTTACTCCATTGACTAATCTATTGACTCCCTTTCTTGCGAAAGAAGTAAGTGGGGTTCCAAGGTCCCCAATACATTATTCAGCTTACTTCTCAGACCATCTTCTATCACCCAGCTCCCATCCACTCTTTCAGCTTCAGCATTCTGCTTTTAGAATTGACTAGAAAACTTAAGAGCAATTTCCTTCCCAATGCATTTCTTTCTAGGGATTACTCCCAACCAAAAGAAATTACATTTTAAACTAGGAGCTTTTGGTCAAAAGGATTTTTCAAGCACTGACACCAACTGAATACGCTACAGTATAGAAGTTCAAGTCTGACCCAAGAGTTTGGAACAATTACAGATCAAGTGGACATATTTTTTTCTTATTTTAAGATTCATATTCTTTATATTCTTAGTTCATAGAACAAATAAGCTTGATTAAGTAAATTAGACTATTTCCTACTTTACATCCCTTCTCCAGCTGAGAGTTTTCACCCTGGTGAACCATGAGATAAGAGCATATCTGACCACTCAAAAAAAAGGGGGCAGATAGAAACAAGATAGCCTTCTCCAAGAGGGAACCTATTTTGTAGGGCAGGAAAAAAAAGGAAGACAGCTTGAAAACTACTCTTAATATAAAGTTTCTTCTTGAATCATACCATTTGTTGAATAACCGGTCAAGCATCATCCAAAAAGCAAGGCTGGAATCACTGAGACAATCTCATAAGCAATTCAGGATGACCAGCTGATTTTTATTGAAGCAAGTTAGGTAATCATTATCAAAGAATTTCAGGAAATGGTTATAAAAAGAGATGGAGGGGAAAGAGAAAGGGAGAGAAGGAGGGAGGGAGAGGGAGAGGGAGACTATGTTACCTCAAGATGAAGGTGTTTCTAAGGAAGAAATAGAAATATTCCCTTTGTTGCTATTCCTTAATTATGAAGAGAGAAGAGGGGGAAGCTTGACAACAGGGAGATCTCACCAGCATTAATTTAAAAAAAAATATGCAAAATGCAAGGAGGAACCCAATATCCTCTTGTTGCCCACAAACAGAAAGAGAGAGGAAAGAAATGCTGACAAGTCCTGTTTTTAGCAGGGAAAGGTAAAGAGAAATAACATATATAAAATATAAAATATTTAATATAAAATCTAGAGGCATGGTGGCTGAAATTAATGAAGAACCAGTGAGTCCCAGGCTAGACAGAACTCTTATGTCAACATATATCAGAAGTTATTTCCCAAGGCCATCAGGAGAATAACCAATTATTTGTTAATCTGAAAAAAATGGGAGTGAAAGACCCACAACATAAATATGTATGATTTCTGACTGAGTTCCATGTAATGAAATGAGCAAACAACTGTTATGTAAAATGTTGAATTGGGGTCTTTGAATCTTCTGCTAAGTCTAGCCAAAAGCTGAGTTAAGGCTTCAGTATCTATGATATGAGCTCTAATATGAAGATAGATAATATAGGTCCGTGATGGCGAACCTATGGCACGCGTGCCAGAAGCAGCACATAGAGCCCTCTCTGTGGGCATGGGATCCATCAACCCAACTCAGCTCTGCTGTGCATGTGCTTCCAGCTGGCCAGCTGGTTTTTGGATCTTTGCTGTGCATGTGTGAAGGGTGGGGGTCATGCTCGGGGGATGCGTGTGCATGCGTGGGGTGGGGCACATGTGCAGGGATGCACACACATGCATGGGGGATGCATTTGTGTGCATGGGGTGCAGGGCATGCATTGCATTTTGGGGGTGCATGCACATGCGTGCTTTGGGTACTCAGTGCCGAAAAGGTTAGCCATCACTGATATAGGTGGAATGTATCAATGGAGGTTAACCTATTGACCCAAAAGCTGATTTCATAAATTATGAAACAGTATGTGCAATTGACTATCAAAGAAGCATGAACACTCACAAAAATGCCACCTGCAGGGACCCCATTGTTGACTTCTTTCTTTCTTCTCCTATAAAGCAGTTTGCCCATCGAAATCCAGATCTCTCATTCCTTTGTGATGTTCTGAAGAGCAGTGAGGGCATGGTTCATCAGAAAAGCATTTTGGAATAACAAGAATCAATTTCCTTTGTTGGAGAGCAACCATCCCAGTCAGGAGGAGGGCTCAAGCAGGAAATTAGTCTAGAATTATTATGTAAACACAAGAGGGCTAGGTCTGAATGTCTTTGCGTCTTATCTAGTCTTTTCTAGATGAAAGCTACCAGTCTGGAGAGGTTCCTATGAAATAAGCATAAAACAATAAAGTAGCTAATTTGAACTTTACATATGTGGGTTTGCTCATTCATGTCTGAGAATCCTGAGAATCTGAGTGCTATTGCTATCTATGTCTGTGGTTCTCAACCTTTCTGATGCGGCGACCCTTTAATACAGTTCGTCCTGTTGTGGTGACCCCCAACCATAAAATTATTTGGGACCACATATGGGAATATGTGTTTTCCAATGGTCTTAGCTGACCCCTGTGAAAGGGTTGTTCGACTCCCAAAGGGGTCCTGACCCCCAGGTTGAGAACCACTTGTCTAGAGAGCTGCAGCTGCAAGATTTCAGGCATCATCTTGATTTTCTTTCATCCCCTGCAGTTTCTCTTAGTTTTAAATAGAAGTATAACTCAGTAACTAGAACATACATATATTTCGTACATAGTCCATCTGTGGTCTAATTCCTGGCATTTACAATCAATGTTATCAGGGCTGATAGGGGGGAAATGTGAAATGTGAAAACTAAAATTGTGTTTACATGCCATCTTAATTTATAAACCATGGGTTACAGACTATGTTGGTTAGGTTCACAGAAAATGTGATACAAAGCAAACCATCTACTTAGATAGATGCAAAGAAATACAGTTATAGGCAGAATAACATTTTCAAATGTTTGTTCCTAATGAAAATGAAAGACAGTTTTGGGACTGTGTTGTTTTCTCTGAAGTAATATTTCAATAACTATTAAGCTTTATAGAACATCCTATTAGCCTCCCTAATCGAATATATGAGTTCCTGAAAGGCAATGTGTTTCCTAGGAACTGAGGAAAATCATTGGCAAGAGTCATAATAAATTACTTGGGTCACAACCATTTATTTGAAAATAAAAATAGGATAGTTCTTTGGTACTTTAAAGAAAAACACATACATTATGATGTAATTATTTTGTACAGTTGTTTAGAAATTGCTATCTTTTAGTTAATATATAAGACCATTGAGTTCAATTGCTCAGATATAGGAGTTATTGAATTAATTCATTTATACCTCATATCTTATTAATATCTTTTGGAGCAACTTCTCCATCTTTTTTATTAAAGGCTGATATTCCTTCAGGCATATTCCCTCAAGATTTATCTGAAGTGGGCAGTTGTCCTGTTGCAGAATGGACCAATAACCATTTTTAGAGAGCAACAATAGATGACATTGCCTTGTATTCATTGTATTTAATTATAAATGCAACCTTAGGCAAATTTTCTTGCTATAGTTTAGAAATATTCTTTATCATTCTTGCAAGTCCTCCTTTCTCTGCAGTTATCTTTGCTAGGAAAGCTGTAGTAGCCAGATGGGTTATAATACTTGCTTTACAAACCAAATGTTGCTGATTCAAGATCCAGCAGAAACATGATTTTTTAATTACTAATTTTTATTTATTTATTTTATTTTATTTTATTTTATTTTATTTTATTTTATTAGATTTATACCCTGCCTCACTTGCCCGGTCAGGGGAAACTTGAGGCGGCTAACAACAATTAAAATACAATATAATACAATGTAAAAAGACTAAGCCAACAATCAACACATTCAAGGAGGGGGCACATCAATTCCATGCCAACCGACAAAGCCAGTTTTCACTTTCACTCCTTTTTCACAATTTTTCACTCCCTGAGCTAGATACTTTCCCCTAGTCATGTTGTTTTTAAATGTCCAGGAGTGCATAATTTTTCCTACTTCAGATGGAAGCAGGGATGGGTTCCTACCGGTTTGCTGGTTACCCGCTTTGTGGACAAGCTTCTCGATCGGCTGTCAAACGCGCGGCATGCGATTGACTTCAAAATCTTTGTGGTGTTCTGCAAACACTCTGATCCACCGCTGTTGGACCAGAGTGTT
>JANHGC010003470.1:37612-48638 GCA_027560395.1 Boaedon fuliginosus
CAGAACCGCACCGAAATTTCTGAGTCGATCGCGCGCAGCGCGCTTTTGATAGCCATTCGGAAAGCGCGCCCACGAAGTGGGTAACCAGCTAACCGGGAGAAACCCATCCCTGGACAGGGCTTATCTTTTGAAGCCAAGTCACCTTAAATTTGGATAAATAAATAAAACATAGTCAACTTCAGCTGATTTTGGGGGAGGGAACATAAGCATTATCTTATCTGATTAATACATGGATGGAAAATTATCCAGGGTAGTAGCTAACCCGGAAAATCAAAAGAACATTCAAGAAAAATGGTCTCCCAGGCCTTGGGTTAGGATATTTTGGAAGTGACCAAGACATGTTGGAGCCCTGTAATCTAGGAGAAGTTTGATCTGGTTGATCCTGAGGAAGTGGACAGGATCCTTGTTGTGGCTATGAACAAAGCCACCTCTTGTAGAATCCAATCTGAGTCAGTCACCCGGACCAGAGGCTTAGTCTTCCAAGCTTTTGGACTCATGCTGGAACCCATCCTCAGGGAACGTCTCTCTTCAGAATGTGTGTGAAAAAGAAATTCCCTGAGAATGGGCTTCATCTGAGACCAAAAGCTCAGAAGACTAAATCTCTGGTTCCGATGGCGAATCCAGATTGGCTCCTGCAACATTATCCTGGGACACATATATTTGTCTTCATTGGTGAAAACCATAGTTTGGTATCTATGTCCCTCCTGTTTGGTTAAGACCGCCTAGGAGCTGGGATTTGATGCGTCCAAATAATGTGGAAGAGAGTGATGTCATCAGCCTTGAAGGAAGTGATAGTGCACCCCCTTGTCAAGAGGTTGCATTAGGCCAACAGTTTTAGACAACTTTCATCTCTTTTTAGGAAAAGTTGTTGAGAAGGTGGTTGGCACTCAGCTACAAAGGATTCTGGGTGAAGTGGATTCTTTTCAATCTGGATTCAGGCCAGGGAATCCTGAAATGGCATTGATCATGCAAGATTATTTCAGAGAGCTATGGGTGTGAGGATGCAATTATTTTGGCCTTCCTAGATCTCTCAGTGTCTTTCAATAACATTGACTGTGTTATCTTTCAGGACCAACTTTGGGAGTTGGGAGCGAGGAGCACTGTTTTGCAATGGTCCTTTCATGGCCAATTCCAATCAGTATTAGAGAAGAAAAAGAGGTTGAGCCCTAGGCCCCTACAATGTGTCATGCTCCAGGAGGAAGGTCTTTCATTGCTTCTTTTTAGTGTGTACATGAAACTTCTGGGCAAGGTCCTGTATACGCAGCTATCTCCATTCCTACCAGTCAGATGATGCTGTTGCAGTGCTGATGAAGTGTTTGGAGGCTCTAAAGTTTTGGATGGGAAGAGCCAGATTCAACTCAACCCTAGCAAGACTTTGGCCTAGGGAAACCAAATATACAAAATCCCTCCATCTTGCTGGGGTTGACCCATTCACAAAACAAGTGATTCACTGCCACCCCATTTACAGGTAGTCCTTCTTTAGCAGCTGTCTCATTTAGCAACATTCACAGTTATGACAGTGATGAAAAAGTAACTTTTTGAGCAATGCTCATATTTACAACAATTGCAGTTCTGTAAAGGAAAGGAAAATTGAAGTAAGATCATATGCATAAGTCAGAGTTTAAATTAGCAACTGGAGATACTGTACTTTGTGCATTTCCTCATTCTTTAACCCTCCTCAAAGAATATACTCCTGCCAGCTAATAATACTATTCATCAAAAAAGCTACCAAGATATATGTGTTGGTTCTGAAGATAAAATTAACCTTGAAATCTAACACACAGTTTTGCTGTCTTTGTCATAAGAAACTCTACATCAGGGATGTCAAACTCGTGGCCCACAGGCCGGATGCATCACGCACTGACCATGCCCACCCCTGGTTTAGTGAAAGGGGGAAAGTTGCAATACGTCATGTTGACAATGTGTTGTTGCAAGTTTGACACCCCTGCTGCACATGATTATGGCCGAGCAGCTTTATCACAGCATTTGAAGGTGCAAGAGATTTTCACTTTGCCTTTGTTACAACATAACATCTGTACTTTTGAAGTTGTCCTAGTAATTTTTCATAGTTAACTAACATATCAGAAATATTGTTAAGAGGGGTGCTTTCATTGTTGTTATTCTGTGTTTTTTTCAGTGCACTGCCTATAAAAACAAACACTAGTCCATGGTTTTTAAAACTTTCTTAGAATTTTTTCCTAATAAGTTCTGCTACTAGGATATCTGACCCTGTGAATAAATTTAATATATGTTATTATATCCATTAAATTGGGCTTTTCCTCCAAAACTTTGCTATTGCAGATATCTTGGAAAGGGGAGATCTGGCACTGCCATCAGAGGTGAAGGTTTGTCATCATACTGTCTATGTATACTTTCCATGGAAAGGAATGGTATTTGGCTCACTGATAATTTGTGCAATTAGCCAGCTGCCAGAGCAATTAAAGATGTATAATGAGGATGTGGATTCCTGAGAAGACATAGTAATTTGAAAAAAAATGTATCTCTAAGGCCATATTTCTTCAGATCCAGCTGTTTCCTTTGTGCCATCATTTATATCCTATTCATCGATTTTTAGTTGAAAATCATGTAATTAAGTGCTCTGCTCCTAAATATATCAACAATCATCACTCAGTGCAAAGTGGTTTCAGTGAGGCTTATCCATAATATTTTGTATTGTAACCTTGCTGCCCTTGACTATTGGGTAGCCCCGGCTAATGGATGATTTTGGCATGATTCAAAATTCAGAAACGAATTGCCTGGAATCGCGTAAGAGAGGAAAGCTAGGCTTCACGGTGTACTAAGTCTATTCCGCTATCAGCCTTTGATTGATGGCCTGTGCTTGCTTCTCATATGCATTATTCTGAAGGGTCTTGCTCAAGACTGTTTATTCCTTGGAGAAGTTTTACCATGCATGTAGACATGTGTCCTGTGAAATTTTGCTCTGAGCCACATAAAATGAAGTTCAACAGAGAAAACATCCTTTGGCCACTGGTGCATCTGAGCTAAAACCCTTCAATTTTGACACAGGTTTTTCAGGACCTCAGAGTTCCAGAACTATTGCAGTATCTCCTTACTGGTGATTAAACCTATAATGTTCACCACAACAATTGTGTCTAAATTAGGACAATTGATGCTGATGAAGAGAATATCTTTATTAGACTCTTTATTGCAGCAGTAGACCAGCATAGAAGAGATGAGTAACATCTCACTTGTATCCATTAGTAACAGAGAAAATGCCATTTGACAAATGAATCAATCACCTGTAGCCGACTCCATAGTGCACCTTCAAACATGCAACAGTTATGAGGTAAACATGCACCCTGCAACACATCAGGTTGCAAAGTTTGTTTAGTTCAAGTCTGGCTTAAAGATAAGCAACCATAAAAATTGATTTAAATGCTTTTGAACTTGCCTTTCAAGAATTAGGTTCTGAATAACAGGCTTGGCAAGGCATGTAAATGACCTTAGCAAAGCCCACAATATGGGGAGATTTATGTATGTATGTATGTATGTATGTATGTATGTATGTATGTATGTATGTATGTATCACATTTATATGGCTGACCATCTCATGCAAAACCACTCTGGACAGAATACATTAGATATATTACATTTCTACTATATATCTACAAGGTAAGTGTAGCACAAGGGAAAGTGTATCTTTAGCTACCACAGCTGGGAAAACCCCACAGACAGCAGCAGCATACCAATTAAACAGAATTAAAGTTGGTGTATGTCACTGGACACATTTTCAGTCTGCAATTGGTTTTAGATACACCAAGACATTTTATTCCAGCACTGTCAATACTCCCATTCTAGCTAAAGAATAGCTAGAATGGCAAGTACCTAGTCATAGGCATAATTTGGTTTATATTTCCCTCAGGAATTAACAGTCTGATTTAAATTACATTCCACATGCTTCCTTTCTAAAGCCAATGAGTATATTTTAATTTCCTCTAAAAACTGAGAGGTATCTCAAGGCTAATAGGCTGAATTAATATTGTGTAATGGAAAGTGCTTAAGAATCTAGGGAGTCAAAATTCCTAGGGATGTTTAATTAGGGAAAAGATTCTAGCAACTCATTGCAAGGGAAGTTTAAGGAAGCTATGTGCCTGCCTATATAGAGAGTGAAACAAATGGGTACTCAGACACACAATTATACTAGGGTAGATTTATCTGGTTTTTTTTTTTTTCTAAGATCTTCTGCAGTGCCTGTTGGAAGGCTCTGTATAATAATCTCTTCAAGATGACAGCATTCAATCAGTTTCCTTGGTATTGGAAATGATCAGAGAGTGGTATAATAATACGAGTATGGATTTACAAATCTTTGCTCTGCTTTGCTCAGGTCACCTTAATTTGGAGTTATTCAACAAAGCATGGTTAAGGAAATTGACTTCAGTCATATTCTAGAAGTTAGCCAGAATGGTGGTACATACACTGTCATAATTTCTTCTTCTAAATCTATAATTGTGTGTGTGTGTGTGGGTGGGTGGGTGCATTCTGTTCAATCATGTCTGATTTTCAGAGGCTGCCTGGACAAATATCTGCAGTTTTCTTGGCAAGATTTTTCAGAAGTGGTTTGCCATTGCCTTCTTCTTAGGGTTGAGAGAAAGTGACTGGCCCAACGCCACCCAACTAGATTTGTGCTTAAGGAAGGACTAGCAAACACAGTCTTGATTCTAGCCTGATGCCTTAACCACTACACTAAAGTGGTTCTCTTTGTGACTTATACCAGACATTATATTGTTGTCATTTATTTTAAAAATAGACCTTCCAGAATTTAAATCTGTGTGTGGAAAAAACAGAGGTTGGGATCTAGAAACCACATCTTTCAAATGAAAATATAAAGTTAATAAAGAGCCTTGGCCGATGTACTTTATATTCATGAAGTTTTCATATTTTCATGCTATTCAGGTAAATTGAAATCTGTTAGATATAACTTTACCTAATTTTTGAAGATAATATCACTACCAACCCTAAAGCCATCCATGGAAACTAACTCACCATAGCTATTTTGTATTTGTATTTATTAGATTTATACCCCACCTCACTTCCCCGGTCAAAGGGAACTCTATGCTATGATCTGAAGGGCAAAAGCAAAATCACCTTTACAGTGCTAACATGTAATAATCTGACTTTTGGATAATTGGAAAAAATGGGTTATGAAAAATATCTTGAGATTGAACCATAGTTAATAACTTAATGTGGGAAGAATACTAGACTTGAATGAGCGACAATTACACAGGACTGAGCCATCATTTGCTGAAAAAGTCCCAAAGACTGTACATACATTTATTGCTAAACCATAAATCATGTTCTGCAAATGGTTTAGTGCAGAGTTCCCCAACATTTCTGGCTTTGTGGTCTGGCGAGGGGGTGGGGGCGGGGGAGAGGTGATAGTTCTACACGAGCGGCAGACAAGCACATGTGTGCATGCAGCTCCATTTCGCACCAGCGGTGGGCAAAGGCATGTGCACGGTAGCTCCATTTGCACCAGCAGCAGGCATGCGTGCCCATTGTTCATACAAATGGAATGCAAATGCTTGCCCACTGCTTGCGCATGTGGGGATGTGCATGTGTGTGTGCTTGCCCGTCACTTCCACAGCCCAGTTCCAAACAGCTCAAGGCCCAGTAGGAGCCATGATTGGAGACCCTTGGTTTAGTGTAATATACAAACTCATAAGCCAATTATACACACTATCCTACTATATTATTGTAAGGATATAAGTATGAAAATGAAAAAGTCAAATCTTCCCCAAGAAAGGCCAGGGGAGATATAGCATAGAACCTCAACAGATAGAGTTTGTGGATTTCTTCTCACCTTCCAATCTCTCTACCTCCCTGAGTACAGAAAATACCATCATCCACTGATGAAAATCTATTTCTCTAGCAATAAGAAATGAATGTCCTTGCAATCCCACCCTTGAGATGAATTCCCAGCTTGAGAGCAAGACTTGAATGCATGGGATAAAGCTGTGATCAGATTATCCTCCAATTCTTATTCTCCTGTCTTCGTAATACTAATTTATCTTGGGTATTTTTTTGTTGTTCTGCTTGCAGACTGGATGTTTGGTCCCAACTCTGATGACAACAGTAACAAGAGTGATATGAACTGCATCAGCAATAACATGAATGAGATGGGTGAGCTTCAAGGGTCACAGGTCAACCAGGACTACCAGTCCCAGGATGTGGTCATTTCCATCAGTGAAACTTCTTGCCATCTTCCCCAACAGACATGAACCAGCTATTGTTTGGGGAGACGTAGACCCTTCCTCCCAAACTCTGGTGCTGTGTTAGATTTCAGCTCCCATTGTCCTCATCTAGGCCTGCTGATGACTGGGAAGAATGGCTGTTGTAATACAACATATCCAGGTTGGGTAAGGCTGACATAGGCTTCACTAAGAGGGTATCAGAGAAGAAAAGTCCCATTGATTTTTTTATTTCTTCTTCTTTCAAGTGGCTTCACTACATTTTTCAAGGACTGCTTGTCAGATTATTGACAGCCTTGGATTTACAGTTAATTTGAATGTGAACAAATGGCATATTCATATACACCAAACCCTTCAAATAACTTGAAGCCAGCTGTCTAATTGTCTTAGTCTGCCAATCCTGAAGTTCAGAGAACAGGCAGGGATCCCTTGAACTAATCCATATCCCCATCGGCTGGCTGAGAGGAGAGGGCAGAAACTGACAGTGAGAGAGTGCTTCTTTCTATGTGCAATAGTATCTCTTATTATAACAAAAATGTCCTTGCCCCCAACCCATCGCCCCATTCTGAACAGAAACTAAAATATTTCTTTCCCAGTGTTTTCAGTATAGGCTTCTTTCCCACCCACCCCAAATCTGAGCTATGAGGTTACCTGATCTTCTCGGATACCTTTCTTCCTGCCTTACAATTCCCAATGAAGGCTGTGAGGATAGCTTGGCACAGGATTTCCCCAAGTGGCAACTATAATTGTGGGCTGCCTGCAGTACAGAATTCCCACGTGTCTGGAATGGGGAGAAGGAAATCTTGCTTCACCCGAGCCTAGGAGATAGGTGGAATAAGAGTCTTATCTATGCCTTACATAAATAGGGGGGGGGGGGGCGGAATCAGTCAGCAAATAGTTTTAGAGGGATTGGGAAACTGACTTAGAAATAGACCAGATGGATTAAAAAAAAACCTTGAAGCCTCTGGAACCAGATTTAGCCCAGGACTGATAAGAATTGCCACCAATGGAAAATGGTCCATCAAAACCTCAATATCCCAAATAACATAAATTCAGAGAAAAACATGCCATTTGAGTTGGAATGCAGCTGAGTTGAAAGAAAACTGGTTCAGCGCTGAAAGAACAACTTCATGGGAATCCAGGGGCCCATTGCTGGATTAGCCCAAATGCTAAATGCAAAGAAGGTGGGGCTTTTCTGTGGGAGCTTCCATCCAGAAGCGCAGCTAACTTATCACATCATTCCTAACAAAAACACCATATTTCCTATCCCTGCAGAACATGCAGCTTACATAAAACCAAGGAGCTTTTACAGCATGGCAGCACAACCATCTTCTTGGAGTTCAGGGAAAGCAGAAAGAAATCAGCAGGACTTTCTGATGAATTCTGCAATTCCACAGCATTGTGTATGGTCTTTTTTATTTTTTCCTGGATGGCCTTGTTTTCTGTATGGCGATGAATGGTTTTTCTTGCACCACGGGGGCAGGAGCTTCTGCTTCTTCAGTCAAATGTTAGAGAACTTTCAAGGGACAGAAGGTTTCTTTGGATATGAAGCCGGTAATCTTACAGATGGAGCTTGGAAGGGGAAAAAGAAAGATTCCAAATTACTGACTCTGTTGCTTGGCAGAAATGGCACTTTTGGCTGTATATGTTGAAAGCCCTGCCAATTTCAAATGAGGCATCACAAAGTGCAAAAGAATAATGTATGCACAACACTTCTAATTTCTGCTGCTAACTCTCTGCTCCTGATTAGTTCAATGCCTGCCCTTTTCAGTAAAATTATGCATGTGTGCGCACATATACACATTCACACCATTTCCTCTGTGAAACAGCTTGTTTCCATTTTTCCTACTGATTTCCATTCAGTGTTCTTTTCTCTTTTTTTGAGAGTACAAAAGTAAAAACACAATTTTAAAAAGAGCCTGGTTCTCCAGAATAATTGAGTCTCAGTCTGTTATTTATTCATGTTTATATATTATACTTTTTCTCTCTCCTCCCAGATTTGCCTTTTCTCAGCTGAGTTTGCCAATGCTGCTTCTTTTTGATTTACAAATTAGTCTTTTTGGAAGAATGTGGGGAGGGACACACTGAACCAATGGGCAAAGATGGGGTAGATAAGAAGCTGTGAAATTCCAGGTGAAGAAAAAGCAAGGATCCTCTTTGCTGTGTTCATATAACATAGTTACCGTAAATGAACCATGTTTTTTTTACAATTAAGCCCATTCTCTGGGTTCACAGAACTTGGTTCACACCATACTGCCCTAAATGGGGTCAGTTAATTTGTGGTTCAGTGAATCTTGTGAATCCAGTGTGTTCTGGCAAGGAGGGCAGGATAATTACTATTGCAAATAAAGCTTCAATTAGTTTTGCCTCTTCCTTACCTCCACGGATAATTATTTCCTTCAGAATATTCAGGAGAATTCCAAATATTAACTTCCTTTTCATTTCAAACAAGCCCAAATGAAAAGATAGGGGGAAATCCATATCATCCTATCTCACAACACAGAGTTACTACACAAGATAATGCAAACGTTCAAGTTTCTGCCCATATATCCTGCTTTATTAACCTCCTGCCCTGCCATTCATAGATTCCCTACAGTGCTACAAACTGATTTTGTGTGGATCAAAAAGCTAATATTATCCACTTTCAAAAAATCTCTCTGCTAGGAAAATACTATAGAACTTAAACAATCTGTAAGCTTTTGGGGGGAGAAATGTTTAAATTACAAACTATACTCTTGTTGTTCTTTGTCAGGTGTAGGTCACAAATATTTAGCAGGTAAACAAATGCAATGGAAAGGCACCGCGGCAAACTGAGAAACTTCCTCCTGCTTCATTATGGTATTAGTGAGAAGGTATTTTGGGGAAACAGAACAGACCAGCAACTAACTGCCTTCATCTTCCTGGTATACATAAAAATTTAACAAATTTATCTATCTCCTACTTTACCACTTATTACTAAGTCTATCTTATACTACCTATTTGTAGCTATACTGACTTCTACTGTATGTCTATTTATTACTCTTAAACATTATTTATTACTTGAGTTTAAACCAAGGTCTTTATCCACCTTCAGAATGGCTTCTATTGCTGTCAACACCTGTTCTAGCTGGCTGTGGAGTAATTGATGTGGCAGTTTCTCACTTTGTGCTGGGGGTAAGATAAGGAAAATGCTTTACCAGCAGCTGGCTGGCTATTGCTTCTCAACACTGTTGCCGGATGGGTATAGCTGCTGGCCATTTCTCCTTTCAGTTGTTGGTCTGATGAAGTCCACATCTGCTCTTCCTTTACCATCAGTTGCCTCTTGAGCTGACAGCTTCAAATTCTTCCTTTCTGCCCTCACACACATCACAAATCACCCTCTATGCACACCCACACTCTCAGCACTTTCATTTTTTAAATTGGAATCCAGGCATGGTTAAATGCTCTTCAGGCTGCCTTAAAGATCCAGGGAAGAAGAAGAAAAAGGAAGAGTTCATGGTGGCCATTGCAAGGTTTTCCTTCCACAATATGACCAACAGCTACCAAAGCAAAGCACTGGAGTAGGGTGAATGAACACTTGACAATTGTAAATTGCCAGTGACCTCTTTCAGTAAAAGCAGACTTCCTTAGCCTGTTTACCTCCAGACAATTCTGTCATCTCTGTCAAGCTGAATTGGATGGTTAGCAATTGATTATTTTTTTTTAAAAAAGCACCTTAGTCTTGGGAAAGGTAAAAATTGTTCACAGTCCATTATTTCAAGCAATATACTTCTTGGCAGTAGGATTTTCAAGACCTGATAACCTTTTCCTTTTATGTTTTGTATAACTGTAATGTTCTAGAAACCCCAATGTCCCTTTCATTTATTTTTGTCACTCTTTAAAATCAATAGCACTTTTTTTTCCTTGGCACTGAGTGTCATTTTGCTCTGGCTATGAAATAAAGTCTTGTTAGCAATAAAATGGGATCCAGGTTTTTGCCAGCTGAGCATCTATAATTGTAAAAATCATTGCCCTCTCCTCTCCCTCTCTTTCTTTAAAGCAGTTTTGATGAATACATGGATATTTGATACACAGGATGATTTCATTCAATATGTTCCATCAATGAATGGCTTAGTAAATATGTACTCCACTGGAGGATAACAGCACTGCATACCAGAAAATTACATGATTTGGCTAGGATAAAATCAAGCAAAATGGTTCTTCCAAACTGTAATCTCTTAACTGTTTGGAATCTGACTAGCTCCAGGAAAAAAGTTGTTTAGAGGAGAATTTTACAGAAGAAAATAATTCTTGTTCCAGGCTTTAATCATTCCTAACCATTAATATTCATGGTTGATAGCAAATGTAAGACATATTGTTTCCATCTTAAATTGTCATTACTGTATCTTCAGACGTTTATTTTAAACATTAAAACATATTATAACTATTTCAAAGAAAAAATCAAAAAGTCTTTAAGCATCTCACTTACATCGAGAGGTGTTTTGATTTCCATTTATACACTGGCCCCAGAAATGGCCCCAGAAAAACATATACTTGCATAACAATATACACAACATAGTAGAAATTATTTCTTACTGTGTAGAAGAAAGATATAAGTTATAGATTTTTAACTTGTGGCTTGTACAGGCAAACTTCTATTTATACAAACAGCAATGATACAAAATGATACAAAAATAGAAATTAGTTCAAGATAGGAACTTGAAATAGAAGGTGCATCTAGGACAGGTAGAAGGGGAACAAATGAGATTGGGATTAGTAAAATATTTATTTATTTATTTATTTATTTATTTATTTATTTATTTATTTATTTATTACATTTTTATGCCGCCCAACTCCCG
>JANHGC010003470.1:63356-75097 GCA_027560395.1 Boaedon fuliginosus
TCTATTCTATTCTATTCTATTCTATTCTATTCTATTCTATTCTATTCTATTCTATTCTATTCTATTCTATTTTTCCCAAGTATTCAGTAACATAAAATCTTCTTCTTTAGATTTGGCTATTATTGTGTATGCATATGGTATTGTTACCCTTGACCGCGAAAGAGAGGCAGGGCATAAATCTAATAAATTAAATTAAATTAAATTGAATCAAATTAAATCTAATAAATTAAATTAAATTGTTTAAACTTTGCTCTTTCCTTTTATCACAATTTCTGTAGAATTTTTATGCAGAAAAAGGGAATGGTAGGATGAGGGTGATACATTTATCTGGGAGAACCTTCTAGAAAATTTTCTCTACCCCAAATCTTGCATACTTTTTTGGACTTACTTTTTTCTCCCTTATCTTTATTCCCTTTTCTTAATTCTCTACTCAGCTTCAACTAGTAATGTCTTCTGTACACTTGGGATTGCTCGGTTACGGTTGAAACAGGAAATGAATATCTAGATTGTTTATTCATTTTTGCCTTCCTTTAAACTGAAGACATCTGCCATTTGGGGAAATGTTTGAGTCACAAAAGGCTGTTTTTAGAAGGTGCTTTCAAATGAACAAAATGAGTAGAGGATGATGGAGAACCGAAAGAGCATAGAATAACAGAGTTGGAAGGGACCTTGGAGGTCTTTTAGTCCAGCCCCCCTGCTCAAGCAGGAGACCCTATATCATTTAAAATGACTGTCTAGTCTCTTCCTAAAAGCCTCCAGTGATAGGGCACCCACAACTTCTGAAGGCAAGTTGATTGTTCTCACCATTAGAAAATATCTCCTTAGTTCTTGGTTGCTTCTCTCTTTGTTTAGTTTCCACCCATTGCTTCTTGTCCTGCCCTCAGATGCTTTGGAGAACAGCTTGACTCCCTCTTCTTTGTGGCAACCCTTGAGATATTGGAACACTGCTGTCATGTCAACCCCTAGGTCTTCTTTTCATTAAACTAGCCATGCCAAATTCCTGCAACCTTTTGTCATATGTTTTAGCCTCCAGTCCCCTAATCATCTTTGTTGCTGTTTTCTGCACTCTTTCTAGAGTCTCAACGTCTTTGTTACATCGTGGCATTCAAAATTGGATGCAGCATTCCAAGTGTGGCCTTACCAACGCATTATAAACTGGTATTAACACTTCACGTGATCTTGATTCTATCCCTCTATTTATGCAGCCTAGAACTGTGTTGGCTTTTTTTGGCAGCTGCAGCACCCTGCTGGCTCATATTTAAGTGATTGCACACTAGGACTCCAAGATCTCTCTCAGAGTTACTACGATTCAGCGAGGTACCACATATACTGTACCATCCACCATTGAAATTTGTTTTGTTAGATAGCACCCAATGTTCAAGTCTCTCAAGATCTTAAGCCTACATTTTGGAATGTTGGCTATTCTTGCTAGCTTGATGTCATCTGCAAATTTGATGAGTTCTCCATCTATCCCCTCATCCAAATTGTTGATGAATATGGTAGGTCTATTGATCTAATGGCATCTAATCATACAAATATACCAGCCCATCTTCTTCCATGAGTATCTAGGCCACCATTCAGTTGTTGGATTCCAATGAAAAGGTTATTTTGGTGTAGAAGAGCTACATTCATCCCTGTTTTTTAGACCTACAGCATACTTTACCTGTGGCAAAACCATAATGTGTCTGAAAAGCATTTTCATCTCCGTCCGTAGAGGGTTAAGGTTAAAAAAACTCAAAATGGCAATCATGGACATATGATTGAAGCCCAGACCTTTTTCCTGCATGTCAATGTTATACATATGTATGGATAAAAGGATGAGACATTGATCATATGCTCACAATCCCCCTCTTGGCTTTTTTTTTTGAACCTCAACATATTAGGTGCCACTAGAGGTAGCCCTTGACTGATGGCCACAATTGAGCCCAAAGTTTCTGTTGCTAAGTGAAACATTGGTGAAGTGAGTTTGCTACATTTTGCAACCTTTCTTGTCATATTTATTTATTTATTTACTTATTTTATTTGATTTTATTTATACCCCGCCTCATTTCCCCGGTCAAGGGGAACTCGAGGTGGCTAACCACAGTTAAATATACAATAAATTACAATTTAAAATATCTAACACAGTCAACATATCCAGACTCATCCAAAGGAGGAGGGGGGAGGCCTTCCGCCAGAGCCAGGTCTTTGTAGCTTTAAGGAAGGCCAACAAAGTGGGGATGGTCCTGATCTATGCAGGGAGCTGGTTCCAGAGGGTCGGTGCTGTCACAGAGAAGGCCTTAGCATGAGGGCCCACCAACCAACATTATTTGGCTGACAGGGACCTGTAGCAGGCCAACTCTGTGGGACCTACCTGGGCACTGGGAGGCATAAGGTAGCAGAAGGTGGTCTCGAAGGTACCCCGCCCCTAAGCCATGTAGGGCTTTATAAGTTGTTACTAGCACCTTACCCTCTCAGGCCAGGTGAGAAGTGACGAGGAGGGGAGGGACCAGCCAGCGGTGGGATCAGCCTACAGGGAGCCGTACCAGAGGGCCGAAAGAGCCGCATGTGGCTCCAGAGCTGCAGGTTGCAGACCCCTGAAATCATATTGTGTACCTATATGTGGACAGGAATGGGACAATGTCTATGTCAGCTATATGGAAGCCATATAGCCATATTGCAATACATGTTCAACCTTTGCCCTTCCTTGCTGATTCCTTTACTAAAAAACAACAATGATGCCATGTCTTGATTTGGAAGATCTCTGTAATTATTGGGCAGTGTCAAATATTCCATCAGTGGGCAAGGCAATTGAGAAAATGGAAGCCTCACAGTTTGTGAACTGTGATAGCAGAGGATTGGAGGAGATACCTCTGGATGGAATTTTCTGATCCTATTTCAAATGGAATTTCAAATGGGATGTGGCACTGAAATGAATTTGATCACTTTGGTAGAGGATCTACTTCAGAAGCTTCATCTGCTGCCTCTTCTGAATAGGGAACACTGCTTGATTTCTTGTTTTTTTAATCTATAGGCTCTATTTTGTCTCCTAGGCTATTCACTATCTGCATAGTAGTGACTGACATGTTGATTTGGAGCTTTTGGGGGAAAGGGTTATTATTATGCTGATGAACCCCAGGTCCACTCCACTGTAACTTTTAATTCCAGGAAAGTGAAATTTCTCCCCAGTCTTTCTATGTCTTCAAAAATCAAGATGGCTTCTTGTAATAAAACATGCAAAATGTAATCTAAAATAACACTTAAAACCAGAATTAAAGGGGTGTAAGAAAAATGTTCCACTCTTGGTGTTGTCATATAATTTTTGTCTTGAACCCTAAAATATTCAGCTACGTCTCAAATATGGGCTCAAATGCTCTCTCAACTGATTCTTAAGGACTTCAAGGGGAAAAAAGATCAAAAGTTCCCATGTGAACTGATATCACTTGGTATGTAAATTTATAAAATCTTCTTGAGTTTGAAATACATTTTTTTAATAGAATGATGGTTCCCAAATAGGGGAAGTGGTACCCAATTAAGCTTGGCTTTTTTGCCCAGTTTATTTCTCAGAAAGTCAGCTTTGGCTGACCTTGTAATCAGAATGTAAGTTTAAGAGGAAGAGATGGGCACTGAAAGAAGGGATTTATTTATTTATTTATTTAGATATATACCCCACCTCATTTCCCCAGTCAAGGGAACTCGAGGCGGCTAACAAAAATAAAACACAATAATATACAATAAAACCATTCTAAATACAATTCAACAATCATCCAAGGGGTAGGGTACACTAGTTCCAGGCTTTCGGCCAGAGCCAGGTCTTCGTGGCTTTCCAGATGGCCAATAAGGTGGGAGTGGTCCTAATCTCTACTGGGAGTTGGTTCCAGAGGGTCGGCGCCACCATAGAGAAGGCCTTAGCACGAGGACCCACCAGCCGACATTGTTTGGCTGACAGGACCCGCAACAGGCCAACTCTGTGGGACCCCACTGGGTGCTGGGAGGCATACAGTGGCAGAAGGCAGTCTCGAAGGTACCCCACTCCTAAGCCATGTAGGGCTTTATAGGTTGTTACTAGCACCTTGAATTGCACCCAGAAGACCACTGGCAGCCAATGCAGCTCGCAGAGGATCGGTGTTATACGGGTGCACCAGGGTACACCTTGATCACTTGCCTGGCCACATTCTGCACCAGTTGAAGTCTACATGGGCAGCCCCATGTAGAGCACATTACAGTAGTCTACAGTAGAGCACGTTACAGTAGCGAGATGATGAGGGCATGAGTAACCGTGAGAAGAGCCTCCGAGTCCAGGAAAGAGCGCAACTGGTACAGCAGGTGAACCTGCACATAGGCACTCTTGGCTGCAGCTGAAAGATGATAATCTAATTGTAGCTGTAGATCCAAGAGGACCCCCAAGTTGCACATCCGTTCTGCAGGGAGTAATTTATCTCCCCCCAGCATAAGAGATGGATAATCAAGTGGACCACAAGGGGGCAATACCCACAGCCACTCGGTCTTGAGGGTTGAGTCTGAGCCTATTGGTCCCCATCCAGATCTTCACATCCTCCAGGCACCGGGACATCCCCTTGGCGGCATAACTAATTCAATCAGGGGCGGAGATATACAGCTGGGTATCATCAGCGTACTGATGATACCCCACCCCATGTCATCGAATGATCTCACCCAGCGGTTTCATGTATATGTTAAAAAGAAGAGGGGAAAGGATCGAGCCCTGAGGAACCCCATAAAGAAGAGGGGAAAGGATCGAGCCCTGAGGAACCCCATAAGGCAGGGCCCTCAGACTCGATCTCTGTCCTTCCACTGACACCAACTAGGTATGACCCGAGAGGTAAGAGGAGAACCACCTCAGAATGGTGCCCCCCACTCCCAACCCCCTAAGTCACCCCCAAAAAATACCATGGTCAATGGTATCGAAAGCCGCTGAGAGGTCAAGTAGTACCAGGATAGAGGAAACTCCCGTATCCCAAGCACACCAGAGATCATCCATTAGTGCGACCAATGCCGTCTTGGTGCTGTACCGGGCCTGAAACCGGACTGTAAAGAATCCAGATAATCAGCTTCATTCAAGGTACGCAGGACCTGGGAGGCCACCACCTTCTCAAAAACTTTACACAAAAAGGGCAGGTTGGAGACAGGACAATAGTTGTTCAAAATAGCTGGGTCCAGGGAAGGCTTCTTGAAAAGAGGCCTCACCACTGCCTCCTTCAAGGCAGGTGGGAAGGATCCCTCTCCCAATGAAGCGTTTATAATCACCTGGAGCCAACTGCATGTCACCTCTCGTCTAGCCAAAACCAGCCAAGAGGGACACGAGTCCAACAAACAGGTGGTGGCACTCACTGCACCCACAACCTTGTCCACATCATCAGGGGCCACAGGAACAAACTTATCCCAGATAACAGGACTAAGACCCGTCGCCGTCATCTCAACAGACCCTGTCTAGCCAGAATCAAGGTCTGACCGAATCTGAGCGATTTTGTCCAACAGAAACTGAACAAACTCCTCAGCTCTACCCTGCAAGGGATCCTCGGCCTCTGCTGGTATCAATAGAGCATGAGTCACCCTAAACAGGGCGGCTGGGCGACAGTCCGCGGATGCGATAAGAGCGGCATAGTGAGAGCGCTTTGCTGCTTTTATCGCCATTAAATAAATAGGTCTCAATGTGAGCTCCTAATAGTGTTTGGTCAGATTCAGATTTTCCCTTCTTCCGGCAGCACTCTAGATGTCTCTGCCACCACTTCATCCCCTGGACCTCCTCAGTGAACCAAGGAGACTTCCGGGATATGCGAGCGGTGGGCCAGGTCCATGGTTGCCATGGAGGCCATGAACTCCTGCGCCGCATCTGAGGAGTCGCCTAAGGATGGCAGATTGAAGTCCCCAAGCACCATCAGCCTGGGGAACTAAACTGCCAGCCCGGCAACCTCCTCAAGCAGCACAGGCAGAGCTGATGCAACGCAGCTGGGCGGCAGGTACATTAACAACAGACTCATCTGAACCCCTAAATCCAACTTCAGAAGGAGAGACTCACACACGTCTATCTCAGGAGCTGCGCCTTCCCATGGATGGAGCTCCTGACGCGTAATTACTGCCATCCCACCACCCCTGCCCTGGAGTCATGACAGGGCACATTTCCATGAGTGGAATGCCCCCTTCTGGCCCCAATCAGGTCTTGGTGATGCACACCAGGTCAGCCCTCTTCTGCAGGATTAATTCCTGGATCAGAGGGGCCTTGTTAACAACCGACCTGGGATTAAAAAATAACAGCCGGAGTCCAGGGCCCTGAATTCCCAGACCAGTGGGCCCCTGAGATGAGCCAGAGGGGTCGGAACATGATACCGCCCATAGTTGGCGGATACGCATTCCCCGATGATGGCTTACCCCTTGGCTCCCGCCATATCTGCCTCTCCCAGACACCACCGGGATTGGCCGACCCTTATCCCTTACAGAGGCCATCCATCCCATTCCACCCTCTCCCATCATATCCTGCTGGTGGGAGAGTTCCCTCCCCACAATCATACTACCAATCATTCTGACCACACAATTAATTAAAAATTAATTAAATAGAAACTAATTAAAATCTATCATAAAAATACCGTAAAAAATCTATACATTAGAAATCCATACAATAAATAAAAATATAGATGGTGGTTATAAAAGATGTCACTACTCCGCATAACCAGGATACTATAAAAGATAAAGGTAAAGAATAAATGACATAAGCTCGGATCTATAAAAACAAAGCAGCAACTCTAGTGAAACCCACAGGTGCTTTTTTCAAAGGGCAACTGGACTTCTTTTTTTGCTTGAAGAAATTTCGCTTCTCATCCAAGAAGTGAAATGTCTTCAAGCAAAAAACAAAAAAAGTGCTTTTGAAAAATGGAATGTGGTAATGCACTAGGAAATGGGGAATGTGATTTAAAGATATACACGAAATAAGTGATAGAAGGAGAAGAAGGATTGGTATCCCCAACACTGACATGATTGCTATTTGTTTATGTTTATATGTGTATGTGTATTTGTATTATGTGTTTTATTTTGTACTTCAATTTATGTGGAAAATAAAAAAACTTTTTATGGAAAAAGAAAAAGAGAAAAAAAGCACCTTTGGATCAACCATGACCTGGATGATTGAGAATCTCCATAGACATTCAGCTCTAGTGAACGTTCACCCATGTGACAAAACTCAAGTTTTGCCCTCATGGAGCGACTTTTCAGTAGCATCCTTCCTTTTTGCTTTTTTTTTTAAATCAAACTTCCTTTTCTATACAAATCCCCATACAAACCCCTATACAAATTCTGGCAAAGCAAGCTACAAAGTATTTAAAAGGTCAGGAAATGTTATAAACAAAAGCAAACTCATAATTAGGTGATTTTGAACCAAGCCTGCTGTCTCATTCATTAGCTGCCTGTTGCTTTGCCAAAGGTTTGGGTGACTGTGCCAGATTGGGCATGTGACCACTTTGCCAATAATGGAATAAAAAAGAAAGAAAGGAAAGAGAAAACCCACCAGATTAACCCAGAGATCACATCCATTTCTATTTCCCACACTGATGTGTTTGTTTTTTCCTAGTGAGCCTAGCACAGCTCAAAATGAAGTTCATGACCTACTGATAAATAAACACAAATACTATCTGATGTAATAGCAAATCCTTGCTCTTGATTATTCTAGGAGAATATCAGCTCTGAAAAAAAAACCCTTCCAGAAAGCTAATTTAGATAATTTGTTGCAGAGATAATATTGGAATTTTGAACAACTTATTAGCACAATGATATGGAGACTTCAGTATGAAAGTCCAGGAACACATATTCCCAAACACGTATGTACTGTAAATGCTAAATTGCTACAATACTCTTTGCTTTTATCAATACATCTGAAAGATATATGTGTGTGCATGTGTTTGTATATACCAGAGAACCAAAGATAAACAAAACTATCCAGTGTCACTCTATGTGGAAAAAGCCAGGTAATAGGAAAAGTGAATTACATTATAGACAGAGGAAAATTTATCAGTTTTATTTTCCTTATCATGTTGCTTCACCTATAGAATCTAGATGACCATCCCTTTCTCTTCCACCATTTTTTAAAATGAAATCACAATAAATTTGATTTCAGCACTAAGGACTGAAATAACTATTCAGTAGTGTTTGGTTATTAATGCTAAAAGGCCATCAACTGTATCCAGGGGTGGGTTGCTATGGGTTCGCACGGGTTTGGGCTATCATCTAGCTAAGGGTCTACCCAGTTCGGCAAACCTATAAGTCCCACCCCTGGCTGGCCCTGCCCCTCCCACCCCACCCTATCCCTCCCAGTCTCCATGTGACCTGTTTTGGAACCCAGCTAAGTGCAGGGCCCGCACGGAGGCTCAGGGAAGGTGAAAAACGGGCCTCACGGAAGTTCCAGAAGTCTGAAAAGAAGCCTGTTCCTGGCCTCCGAAGGCCGGAGAGGCTATTTTCACCATCCAGAGGCTCGAGGAAAGCCTCCGGAGCCCGGGGGGAAACGCCCCCCTGCCATGGTGCAGGAGATCAACTAGGCCACGCCTACCATGGCCACGCCCACCCAGCAACTGGGCCGAGAACCCATTGCTAAAATTTTTGGAGCCCATCTCTGACTATATCCCACACAACCTCAAAGCAGGCAAATAAAAGAAAACAAGTTTGCCAGGAATGGAAAAACAAAAAGTGAAAAAGGAAGGAAAGGGTTTCATTGGTTGATTTTTATCTATAATAGAGCTATTAAAGTTAGAGAGCTTCTCTCCATGGCAACCATAGTGCCAAATTATCCAAATAAGGGTTATTCCTCTAGCTACTTGCATATAATTAAAGATAGGAAGAAGTACTTATGAAATTCTATTGATATGTTGATGGATATCCCATCTTTCTGAGGTCAGTAAAATGAGGGCCCACATTGTTGGGGGCAACATGCTGACTCTGTAAACCACTTATAGAAGGCTGTAAAGTACTGTGAAGCACTATATAAGTCTAAGTGCTATTGCTGTTGATTTCTGACTCGGCCACTCCATTCCATTTAATGTTTTGAGATTCTGCCCCCCCCCACACACACACTTTCTCAACAAGCAGCCAACATTCCATGAAGTTTGATAATCTCACTCATCAGTGAGCTGCTGTGTGTGTACGCTGATATTCTATTTTTTTTCCTTTCTTTTGCAAAAATTGGGTACCCATTCAGATTGCTGATCCTGCCATTAGTGTGCTGTTCATGTTGCTTTGGTTACATAGTAAGCATATAAATTAAGAGCTCTTGCAGTTACAGGTAAACATTTTTCAAGAAAATAGCCCCACTGTGAAAATAGAGATAAATGCAAAATGCCAAACAATAAGCTCTTTTATTTTTTACGACCGTACTTAATGAGATATCTCTGATGAACCAATTACACAAAATGAATTAAGTCCTGCATAATTTGTAAAGATATATTGCTACTTTCAAATAGGTAAGCCAGGGAAGACAAATGGGAAGAATTGCCTTCTTCTCAAAAGATATAAAAATGTGTTTCAAAGTTTCAAAGCATTGAAGACAGAAAGGAAAAACTCAGTGGCTAGAACAGCAAGATGGTTGACGAGGCCAAAAGGAGGAGGGTTACACCAGCTCCCGAGAACCTCATCAGATCCACTTGGATGTTCCAGACATATTAAAAACAAGGCAAGGAAGAGTTAGGAAGAAGCTTCTAATTCAAGAAACCATTGTAGGTTCTTCTAGAAATTTATGTAGTAGTATAACCAGAGATGGTATTCAGCCAGTGCCAACAGGTTCGGAATAACCAGTAGCAATAATTTTGATTGGTTCAGAGAACCAGAAAATAACACCTCTGATTGGCTAACTGCATAGCCACACCCACCAAGCCACACCCACAGAACCGGTAGTAAAAAAATTTGAATCCCACCACTGAGTATAACTACTTATGGTTTTTTTTAAAGTGTGATTCAAGTTAAGTGCTTACATGTCCCAGGGAAATCTAGTATTTGTGCTTATTGTCTGTATTTTATGCTCACCCTGCACATGATGTGATTTGTATAGTTAGTTTTATGTCTTTGGGAAGTCTATTAGCTCAATGCTTTACAATGCCCTTGTAACACATATGCTTCATAAGCTATACTGATTGTCAGTTTGCTTCAGGGTATAATTTGAGGTGCTGATCAATACCTATAAAGTCCTGGATGAGGCAGGGCCTATTACTTGAAAAACTGCTTATCTCCTATTGTATCTGCTCAGTTGATCCAGTCTGGCAAGGTTTATATACTTTTGGGTTCCTTCGATTAAACACTGCCATCTATCTGGACCACGGAAGTATGTTTTCTCTGTAGCAGCAATTCCCCTCTGAAATGAGATTCTCCCTGAAATTTGAATGATACTCATCTACTGGTGAGAAGTATCCTGAAGATCTGGCTCTTCACCTAGGCCTTTGGGGAGGGAGAATGAGACCCCCTTTGAACTGTGTGCATTGTTTCTCTTTCTGTTATGGGCTAGGATTTAGACTTTGACTTTGACAATGTTGCTCCAGTTGAATCTGTGGATTGTCAGCCTCAGGAATTAGCAACGGAATGGTTCATCTGAGGAGGCTGTTAGCTCCATCATCTCCTGATCCGCTGGGGCACTTGAATGACAAGGTATGAGTTCAAACACCAAGTCTTTATGTACGAAGCAGTGAGCAGAGCAACACCATTCATTGAGGTTCCTCATAAGGTGAAGAGTGAGGCCTAAGTACCGTAACTGCAAGCCACTGCCTGCAGAAAGGTTGGTGTAACTGCATTGCCATTAGTCTTTGTTGGAAACAACCATTTGGAATGACTTGTTTCTGTGTTTCCCTACTCTTGAAGCCTTGATTATCAGACTGCTGATCACTTGCCTAGGCTCTTTTGACTCCTGGAACAAATTTGGACCATTGTATAGCTGTTTTAATGAATATATTCAAGTAAGCTCTCTTTGCATAGAGCTTGATTTATGATCTTGTCTATTGTTAACTGCTTAATTGCAGCAAATAACTCAGCTCCTAAGCAACTGTGTTTGCACATGTGTGTGTTCAACCTGAGATAGAACCCTTTCATCCTGATCAGTTTTTGTTGCCCGTGCTGTCTCTTATCCTTTTATTTTTATTTATTTTTGTATTTTTCCTCTTGTTTTAAATGTTTGCTCTTGTGAACTTTCCAAAATTATTGGGAGTCGGGCAGCATACAAATTTTAATAGTAACCTGAATACCTTCAGCATTAACAAAATCACTAACAATCAGTTGCAAAAGGCCATTTTACTTGGAACAACTTACATTCTGTGATGATACTTTTATTATTAATAGCATCTGCTTATACCAGGTCCTTGGGAAAGACTCAATAGGTGAACAAAAATGTCATATCCATTCTACATATCTGGCTAATTGTGCAACTAACCATAATAATGGCTCATGCAGGGAAAAAAGATGCTTTTCCTGGAACTGGCTGTATAAAATCACAAGTTCAGATTCTTTCAAGATAAGATTTCCACCTAGATCTTATTGGTCAGAAACATTTTAGTGGCAGCAGAAAGCATATTTATTTTATTTATTTATTTTATTGGATTTATACCCCACCTTTCTTCCCCCCAAAGAGGGAACACAAGGCAGCTAAAGCATAGTTTATGTAATTGGTCTATTTACTTTGAATCATATGCAAAAACAATCAGGGAAGAGCAGGGCCGGATCAATCACAAGGCGGACGAGGCGCCCGCCTAGGGCCCGTGGCTGGGGGGGGGCCGTGAAGGACCTTT